>JAQZBX010016004.1:0-36930 GCA_029593785.1 Cabassous unicinctus | reverse complement strand
CTGGCTTTATAACATAAAAATACACGGCAGAAATTCTGCAGCAGTGACTTCTACTCAATAATTTCTATAGCTGTCATAACTTGGGAAGAATAATATAGCCACAGGTAGGGGACACTAGCTAAAACTAATTACATTGTGTCTGTAAATCCCTTTAATAAGAAGATTCTGAAAAGTTTAACCAAATTTTGCTTTTGTATACTCTATACTTTATCAATGTTTCCAATTAAAAAGTTTAAAGTAATGACTATTATAAAACAATAGTACCAAAGGCTTACAAAGGTAGATTTGAAACAACTGAAATATGTAAGTATATTTTCAATATCAAAATACACAGGTATTTTCCTGAAAAGTCATGCAGAAGCAAATTATCATATATTAGATATTTTCATATTAGTTTTGAGTCTTTTTGATCTCTTCAGTTAACAGATCTTAACACTATGTAGGCTTTGCCTTTTCTCTTTTTAAGTCATAATGACATAGAAAAGATCATAACTTGATTGCTATTAGGAAAGCACAAATAAATATTTACAAGATAAGATGTAATTTTTATGTAAATTACTAGTAGTTCCAATTATCCAGCCAAGGTACTTACTATCAATTCACTTCAAGCCAAAGAAAGAGAATATAAACCTCCTTAAAGTAAACCTTCAGGGTTCAAAATAAGTAAACATAAAAGTTGTAGAAACTAATTGTATAATTTAATATAGTCTAAAATGCAGGGGTTTCTGAGGGACAAAAATCCAAGATACTCTTTATATTTCCTCTAGACTGAGTTTTAGGAAATGTTAACATTAATTTTTTTAAAGGCCCAATTTATATAATTCCACAAATTTACAAGGCTAAATGTAAGAATGTTTGTTTCAGCAGAATAGCAAAAGTCTGAAAACAATATCCCTTTACAGGGAGCTGGTAAATAAATTATGGTGTTTACATAATGGAAAGCCATATGGCTATTAAAAAGAATAATAATAATGTGTATACGTAGATATGGAATCATATCTAAGATACATCCTAACATGAAAAAGTGTGCTGCACATTCCTGTGAGGAAGGGAGATACACACAGGCACAGAAAACTTCTAGAAACATACAGAACAAATTATCATTTGGTACTGTTTTTTGTGGAAGGGAATAGGGGTCTGGGGTAGGGGAAAAACACTTCATTGAGTTTTATACTACATGAATGTTTTCTCCTTAAAAAAATACCAATTTCTCAGCATTGGGCAAGAAATTACAATATGCATATATATATTAATTGAATGCTAAAGACCACATACATGATAAATGGTTGCTTCACTTTTTAATTCTTTTTAAACAAAGCCATTAGAAACAGCAAGAGAATAAAAGTACCTGTCATTAGTAAATTATAAGCTTCTTGTTTGGAAATCTTCCCATGAAACCATCTTAAAAAGAGAACAACTTAGATATGTAAATCAAGTCTTTTTGTTGTTATCACATAATCAAAACTAAACAACCAACATGTTTAATTAAAGATGACATAATGAAATGTAAAGTAATTGATTAAAAAATTCTCATATTTATTATATTTGTTACATTTTGCAAACACATTGTGCTTAATTTCAACAAAATAAGGAAAACAATAGAAACTATCAAGTATAAACTACAATTTATATATTAATTACAAACATAAAAACAGCAATGATTTTAATCCTGATAACAACAAACTGTAATATGCTTACTTCACAATTAACTTTCTTTTTACTTTTCTTTGAAGGTGAGGGGTTAAGTGGTGGTACAACTATAGCCAACTCTAAAATTGCCCAGAAAATTAATTAATTCTTCTTGTATTTCTCTCAGAGTGAATTTTCTTATACCATGTGATAAGCTCTATCTTCAAATAAAATCAAGATGCTGATGTGTACTTTAATGATATTCAGAAAATAAGATTTCGATTATAGAAAACAGTTGATACAAACATCAAGAACTGAAGGATAAAAATGACTTAGTGTTTCTAATTTTACTTGAGTAAGTAACCATATACGCTAGGAGTGCTAAAGTCCTTTATATTTTGTACACGTAAAATAAACCTTTAGAGGGAAGCAGATGTGGCTCAAGCAGTTGGGTGCCTGCCTACCACACGGGACATCCCGGGCTCAGTTCCCGGTGCCTCCTAAAGAAGACAAGCAAGACAGCGAGCTGACGCAACGGGCTGGTACAGAGAGCTGATGCAACAAGATGATGCAACCAAGAAACAAAATGAGGAAACACAGTGAGAGACACAAGCAGGGAGCAGAGGTGGCTCAAGCCAATGGGCGGTCCTGGGTTTGGTTCCCGGTGCCTCCTGAAAAGAAGATGAGCACAGAACGAATGGACACAGAGAGCAGACAGAGGGCAAACAATGAGGAAGGGATAAATAAATAAATCTTTAAAAAATAAAAAATAAATTAAATAAAAGCCTTTAGAAACTGTTATAAATGGCATTAAAATCAAAGACAACAACAGATAATAACAAAAATGTCTAAATTTTATCTTAAAATAAAATGAAAGATCTGGCTTATAAAATTAATTTTTAGTAATTACTTAAAATTTCCCTTCATTTACCTGAACTGTTACCTATTTTGCTGATTATCTCTAATACATGTTTATGCAAAACTGACAATTCCAAATTACCTCCTTACCACTCTGCCATATATTCTTAGGGTCTATAATTATTTTTCACTTTGCCATATATTCTTAGGGTCTATAAGTATTTTTAATAGTGGCTTAAAGAGCAAGTTGGAAAGTAAATATACTAAGACTAAAGTCTCTAAGTGCTCTAAAATCTAAATTACAGGTTTAGAGGTTGTTTACACTGTTTTAAATTTCCACACAATTACTGGAAAAGTATGAAAATGTAACTGAATTTTACTTTTTCACATGAATGAAAAGTTAAACTTTAAAATTCTCCCTTTAATTCTATTCCAAACATTAACTCACTAATTCAGATTTCCTTGAGCACCCAAAGTGAATTATGAATAATGTAAAGCAAGTGTACAACAACTGGAACAGCCCACAATGCTTTGCAAGGTAGTGAGGCTCTATATTACATCTAAGTAAAGGGTAATCGACCATTAACTACAAATGCTAAAGTGGGATTTCTATATTCTGGAGGAGAGTCAACTAGATGAACTCCAAGGCCAACTCTATATTTTTAGAGCTAGAATAAAGGGGGTCAAAAAGAAAGAATTTAAAGAGGAAGGGAGAAGCAACATACAAGTTTAGAGATGAACAAGATTTTTAGTATAAGAAGACAGCCTGAAGGGAATGGATTTCAGTTTCATTCATTCAGATATTACCTCTAGATAAAAATTTATTTACTTCAAGCACCAGTGATAGAAAGATGAGTCCCTGATCTTAAGAAGTCCTTATTCCAATAATAAAAAAGGACACAAATAATGTATAACTATAAACAATGTAGAAAATATACTAAGTGCAGTGATAGTTATGCACTGAAGGCATTTTGGGAACACCAAAGAAAAGCATCAATTACATAGAATGTGTAAAGAAAATGAAGGCAGACTTGCTAGGTAAGTGAAAAATGAACTAAGTCATTAAGTATGAACAAGAACTAGAAAAGCACAATGGAGGTACTTGGCACCTACATCATGGAACTAGAGAGCTGGGAAAAGAAATTCAAAGTTATACCCTCAATTTAATCCTAAAGGGCACTCACAGATGTTACTGAGAACACTAAAGAATGCAAGATACTTCTCTGAGATAGTTCCCACCTTAAGAAATTAGAGGAAGATAAATACATAAAATAAACCAACAATGCAAATTTAGCTTGTTAACTACAAATGAGTAGAAAATTATAAAATTCAGAAAATGGAAGAATCACAATGGTATGAAACAAAGTTTTCCAGTAAAAGTAGGATTTATACTGCAAGTTCCAAGAAAGGTGGATGTAGCTTTAAATACTTATTGACATTTGACCTACAGTGGATTTAAAAAAAAAACAAAAAAAACTTGGGCTATTATCTAAAATGGAGAGCATTCTTATAAAAATACAGATTCTTAGCTCTCTTTGAAATCAAGAGAATTTCCCACTACTAGATCCACATTTTTGCACACATCCATTAGACAAAGTAGTCACCTGACAATAGGCACATGCTTTCTAGTTTTCTACTTCCCAGTCTTCCCTGAATAACAAGAGTGAATGTCAGTTGCCATTTATCACATCTGTGATGTCATTTTCTTAGAGAAATAGTTCTGTGTACCTGTATCTTTATCAAAGGAGGAAAATAAAGATCAACATTACTGTGATCTGAGAATAATGGGAATATATACAGCCAACGCATTTCACTTGCTTACATTATCTATCTGCTTCCTCCAAGTATTAATTAGAATTTGCAACTCTTGATCCAGGTAGTGGGGAGATTTCAAACTAACACAATCAATACAGTATGGGCTCACTGATGGAGCCTGTTTTATAGCTACATGAAACAATAAGGAAGATGAACTCAGAAAACATCTCATTCTTTCCACTTAAGGAAGGGTGGGGGAACTAAGTAAGGTGATTGCAAATAGAGTATTCAGCTTAGTGTTTGTATGTTCTAATGGTTGGAAAACAGACAAAGCCAACACTTGAGAAGCAGCCTTAAATTCTATCCATAAATGCTGAAAGGATGGCAACAACAACAAAAAATGTTCCGCTGAGAAGATATTAGAAGATGAACAGTCTATTAAAATACTGTGAATAAGATAAAAATGGGACTAAGGGTTAAGATCTTTAAAAGATAAACTTATAAAAACAAAAAACTAAATAAATTTCAAGAAAGAAAAGGACTTCAAGGACAATAATAAATTTGAGTAACCTGAATGTCACACAAAGTGATTTCCCATAAGAGGTGTTGGCTAATACTAAGTTCTGGAATATAAAAGAATGTGGCAAGTGGTAGGTATATCTGGTCTTTGAATGAGCCCTTACGAGATACTTAAAGCCAGCTCTAAAAGAATATGAAAAGAAAGCCATTCCAGAATCTTATTAAACGATGAAGAATCATCACCGTGGGGTTCTCTGAAGAAAAAAAACTAAACAAAACTGAACCATAAAATATATAAAAGGTGTGCCCACACAAACAAAAAAGTACTATGAAAAACCAGTAAGAAAGGAAAATGTGAGGAACTGTGGCATTCAGAATGTGATTAATAGTACATTTAACAGAATGTCTAGTTTGAAGATACCATAGTTGTATATTGGTAATAGGCCACCTTTATTATATAAAAATAAGACTTTACGACTAAGTCCCTAAGAATATATTTAGACATCACTTTTCTGAGCCAAATGAAATTTTTAAAAAGTCAGTTCAAAATTCTTTCTTTTAAATTATTGTTTGGGCAAAGTTTTCTGATTAAGAGGTTTACAATATATATTTTCTCCTTTTAATAATTAAGACATACTCACATTTTGCCTTCATGTGGATCTTCCTCCCGGCCCTAAGGGGAAGACATTAAGACAGTATTTTATGATTTCCTATTAATCAACTCTTTTTAAAATCAATAAAAATCATATTTTCAAACATATCTCCACACGCCCTTATTATTTCTTTGTATGTATACAAGATGTTTCTGTTCATGAAATGCCTTCCAATGTTCTCTTTTACTCTTCTCCCCCTGTTGCCATTACTCTAATTCAGGCCCTTTTTACTATTATCTCAAATGATTACAATAGCCCAATTGGTATAATTACCTCTATGTCCCACCCCCTACAACTCTAAACTGGATTCATCAATTTCAACTGTAACTTTATTCTGTATTAAGAAAAACAAAATAAAACAAAAACAAATTTTAAAAAACAAACTTTTAACAACTTTCTTTCTGCCTAGAAAGTCTTCATTCTGCAACTAAAGTCCTTTACTACATGACTTAAATCTACTTTTCCTGTCTTATACTACCAATTGTTTAGAGGTACCTATATGCTGGTCACACATAACTATATATTTGCTAATCTACATTGTCCCACCACTGTAGCTTGTTCTTTCTTTTGTTTATTTTTTGTCTTTTTTTCATTTCTTTGTGGCTTGTTCTTGTTGCTCTTAGAATGTCCTTTCCACCAAAGTACCTCTTGGTTAAAACTTACCCTTCTTGGCAAGATCTATCTCATTAGCTACCTCCTCTGTAAGAAATTCTGAGCCCTTTTAAAAAGTGCACATGAATTGGCATTTTCCTTTTTTCACCTTTGGAACTTCTGAATTTCCATCTTCCTTTATTCAGCTTTTGAACTTTACCTTACTCTACTCTATATTCCTATTACTTAAGATAAACCAGTGTTATTTCAGTAGGCCATAATGATTTTCAGGTCTGTTATTCTTTACTAGTTCCAACCATCACCTCATCCCAAACACAAACACAGTGCTGGACACATAATTTTCAATGAATATCTATTGAAATAGCCTTAGTACCTCACACAGTACCTAGCACCCAGGTATGAATAAATAATAAAAGAATGAGTAGAAACACAGCCTAACTATATAGATACACTCCTCTCAATTTGATCTTCATTCATTAAATATCTAAAACTAAAATCAAGAACACTTATACGGAATTCCTACTACATACAAGGCACTATACTAAAAAATTTCTTATCAAACTGAATAGCATTATCACTGACTTAAAGGTGTTAACCTTTTATTGGATGGGCTTACACAATAAATTAATATTACACAGTGTAATGGAATGTAGAAATAGCAAAGTGCTATGGAAAAACAGAAGGAAACAATTTAGCCTAAGAGAACTGTTCAGGATTGAATCATGTCCCCCACAAAAGGCATGTTCAGGGCCAGACCCCTGGTCCTGTGCATGTGAACTCATTTGTAAATAGGACCTGTTAAGATGTTATTAGGAGAATTGTGGGAATGTGGCTGATGGATTAGGCAGAAAAGGCTCAGTTCTCACTAAAACAACAGAAAAAGAGCCAGAGGCTGCCTTGGGGACCTGCTTTGGGGCACAGCAAACCAGGATACTGCTTTACAACACCCAGAAGAGTGAGGGTCGTAGAGAGGAAGAAGCCAAAACAAGTAATTGTGAATTATTAGACCTCCCAGCTGCCGGAAACGGCTCCCCTCCCCCACCCCCAAGATATTAAGGGAGGTTAAAACGCCTGGGGAATTGTATCTAACTGAGAGGAGAGCAGACATCTTCCTCCTTTGGATATATCCAGAATGGGAAGATGCTCTGAGTTATCTAGGAGGGTACTGGACAGATAAAGAAGCCAGGAGAAAATCGTGGGTTGCTTGCCTCAGTGGCTGGAAGGGGCACACATACCCGGCCCTCAGGGTAGATAGACGAGGTGAAGCCCCGGGCCTTCTGCTCCTAACGGGATTGTGATGTGTGATGGCAGATTCCCTGCAAGGAAGATGGGTCTGGGAGGGTGGAGAGTGATTTCTTTGCGGTGAGTTTAGCCAGCTGGCCCCCTCTTATATATCAGAAGGGACCCCGACTCAACAGGGAGAGGAGAGGGGAATCTCCTCAGGCAGGCTGTCATGCCCAGCCCCCTAGGTAAAGAGAAGAATTACATCAGAGAGGAGGCAGAGTGATGTATTATAAGAAAATTATTATTAAGAATTGTGAATTCATAAGCTTTCTAATGAATAGTCTCTGCCGTTTTAGCCTAGAATTGTGAATGATTAACTTGTTCTTTGTCCTTTGGAATGTTATATGTTGCTATGCAGGCAACCCCATCATCAATTACCCAAAAAACAAATGTTTAAAAGGAACAAGTTACTAGAAGTGGTATTTACACATCCTGTTTGTATCCCCTGTAAAGTTAACATCAAGTTAAAGCTGATGTTAGTGTACCATGAACTGAATAGAACAAAAGTCCCCTCAAGACACTGTGTCTCTCCTAAGGAAGATTGGCCACTTCTGGCCGGATGGATTCAGTTACTTTCGACGAAGTCATTCCTCACCAGTTGCAAGACTCACTGGAGTTCTAAGGTTCAGAACCCCTTAAGAGGGATGGTCCCCAACCTGTCAGTCGGAGCTTCACCCAGGAGGGGACGATCTGCCTGGGACCATTTTTTCAATCGGGACTCTGATAGGCTGCAAAGGCATCAGAGTTTGCATATCCCAGCCTCATGAGAGAGCAGACGTTTTGTTTTCCCCCAATTTGATAACTGGTTGTATATACTTTGATTCTTTCCTATGTCATTTAATTGATTACTCTCCTTTTCTGTGATTGCTTAATTGTTAGAATCATTTGATATAATCTGAAATTCACTTGACTGAATAAATCTGCCTTTGCATAGCATTTAGAGTTTCTGCCTCTTCCTTAGCAAAACAGAGACAGAAGGTTATTCAGCAAGACTCCAGCAGACAGCAGGGAATCTAACCTGCCCGAAGGAAAAGGGGCGGATAGCATTCTGAAAGGCTAATGAACCTAAGGACACGGAATAGCTCAGTGGAAGAATTCCTGCCTAGCATACAGAAGGTCCCTGGTTTGACTCCCAGCTCTTCCTTGAGAATTGACCCACCAGATTAGCAAGCATCAAGCTGAAACTTTCTGACAGGGAATATATAGGCATTCTCTTTGTATCAGTTTTTCTCAGATCTCTTCTCTTATTTAAAAAAAAAAAAAAGGGGGGGGTCATTAGAAAATTTTTATTTTAATTTCCCTTATTTTACTCACTAAAACCCAGTTCAAAATCTGCAGAGGGCAGGCTATAGGGTCAGAGACTGATGAACACCAGCAGCCTGAAAAGATCCTCAGGGGTCTAAGAGAGAAGGCTGTTTTTCCATGCTCATTTTTTTTTTTTTTTTTTTCTTTTCCTTCTGTCTCCTTTTTTTAAAGAGTCGCTGCTTTCTTGTTTCTTCCTTGTTGTGTATCTGCTTCCTTTGTTTCTCTGCTTGTCTGTTTTTTCTTTTACTTACTGATTTACTCTATCTATGCTATTTTCTCTCCATCTTTATAGCTTTTGTTTTCTGTTGTTCTTTCATTGTACCTCTTTTATTTGAGCTCCAATTTTTCTTTTTTTATTTCTCTTTTTTCTCTATTTTCTTTTTTTTTACTTTTTTCATTCTCTCTTTTCTATTTTCTTTTCCCCTTGTCTCGCCATTCCAAACTTTATATTTATTCTATATATTTTTATTTATTGTTTCTTCTTTCATTGTTTCTATTCCACTTTTCTAACCTTCCTCTGTGCTTCTTCCTCATGTTAATTTTTCAATTTCCTACCTTTCACTATTATTATTACTATTATTCTTTTTCTCTTCCTATCTCTTTACTTTTCTCTGGTCCTAATTTTTTTCTTTCAAAGGAACATAGACAACAATGAGGAAATGGAATAAGAGGAACGAAGTATCAAAGTGAAACCTTACCACACACACAAAAACAACAAAATAAAATCATAGAATAAAAAGAAGCTAATCAACTGAATAAACCCATCAAGATAAACAGATGCCTAGACACCAATAAAAAATTACAAGCCATACTAGGAAACAGGAACACATGGCCCAGTCCAACAAACAAACTAAAAACCAAGAAGAGATGCAGAACATGGAACAACTAATCAGAGATGTCCAAACAAATATAATGAATCAACTTAATGAAGTGAAGGAAGAGATTAAGGATATTAAGACGACACTGGGAGAACATACTGAAGAAACTGTAAACACACATAAAAAGATAACGGATATGATGGTGATGAATGGCATAATCCAAGAAATCAAAAATACACTGGAAGCGCACAACAGCATATTTGAACAGGCAGAGGAAAGAATCTGCGATGGGGAAGACAGTACATCTGAAATTAAACAGAGAGTAGAACAGATACACAAAAAGATAGAAAAAATTCAGCAGGGACTTAGGGATCAGAATGACAACACAAAACGCAAAAACATATGCATTAAAGGCATCCCAGAGGGAGAAGAGAAGGGAAAGAGGACAGAAGGATTGTTGGAGGAAAAAATGGCTGAAAACTTCCCAAGCCTATTGAGGGAGATGGACATACATGTCCAGGAAGCGCAGCACTAAAAATGCTAAGAGGCCTACTCCAAGACATATACTTGTCAAATTATGCAATGCTCAAGACAAAGAGAAAAATACTGCAAGCAGCAACAGAAAAGAGAACCATCACATAAAAAGGAAGCTCAATAAGATTAAGTGTTGATTTCTCATACGAAACCATGGAGGGAAGAAGGCAGTGGTATGGTATAGTTAAGGTGCTAAAATAAATACACGAAATTTATTTGGAAGGGCACGAGGGCCCGAATAGCCAAAGACATATTGAAAAAGAAAAAGAAAATCGGAGGAATCACACTACCTACTTTAAAACATACTATAAAGCTACAGAGGTCAAAACTGCATGGTATTGGCACAAGGACAGACATGCTGACCAATGGAACAGAATTGAGAATTCTGATATAGATCCTTGCATATACAGTCAACTAATATTCGACAAAGCCACAGAGTCCATTCAACTAGAAGAGAAATGGCCTCTTCAACAAATGGTGCTTGGAGAACTGGATATCCATATCCAAAAGAATGAGAGACGAATACCATCTCACACCTTATACAAAAACTAACTGAAAATGGATCAAAGATCTAAACATGAGAGCAAAGACTATAAAAACCTTGGAAGATAATGTAGGGAAGCATCCACAGGATCTTGTAGTAGGAAATGGTTTCATGGACTTTACACCCAAAGCACAAGCAATGAAAGAAAATATAGATAAATGGGACCTCCTCAAAATTAAAAATTTTTGCACCACAAAGGAGTTTGTCAAGAAAGTGAAAGTGCAAGCCTGCTCAATGGGAGAAAATATTTGGTAACCAGATATCTGATAGGGGCCTAATACCCAGCATATATAAAGAAATCCTACATCTCAAAAATAAAAAGACAAACAACCCATTTAAAAAATGGGCAGGTGATTTGAATAGACACTTCTCCAAAGCAGAAATACAAATGGTAAAAGGCACATGAAAAGATGCTCAACATCACTAGCTATCAGGGAAGTGCAAATCAAAACTACAATGAGATATCATCTTACACCCTTTAGACTGGCGGCTATTAAAAAAAACAGAAGACTACAAGTGTTGCAGAGGATGTGGAGGAATGGGAACCCTCATCCACTGCTGATAGGAATGTAGAATGGTGCAGCCACTGTGGAGGACAGTTTGGCGGTTCCTCGAAAACTAACTACAGAACAGTCATACGATCCAGCAATTCCACTGCTGGGTATATACCCAGAAGAACTGAAAGCAAGGACACAAACAGATATGCACACCAATGTTCACAGCAGCATTATTCACTATTGCTCAAAACTTGGAATCAACACAAATGCCCTTCAACAAATGAATGGACAAAAAATTGTGGTATATACATACAATGGAATATTACTCAGCTGTAAGAAGGAATACAGTATTAACACATGGGATAACATGGATGAATCTTGAGGACCTTATGTTGAGTGAAGCAAGCCAGGCATTGAAGGACAAATATTAAATGACCTCACTGACATGAATTAAGCAAATTGAGCAGACTCACAGAGCTAGAGTCTGGAAGATAGGTTTACAGGAAATAGAAAGGGATAAGGTTGTCAACTAACGCCCATATGGGCAGAATCTATGATAAGGGGGAAGTGTGTAGTTGAACAGTGGAGGGGCATGACAGTGGTGTAATGATAATTTTAGGTTAGGCGGGTGCTGGTTTGTCAGGGGGGTGGGTTGGGGAGGGTGGGTTGGGGGAGGGATCAGAAGAACACTGGGGATTGGTGAGTACATGGCTGAAACTACAATGTGGGGAATGTTCTTTTGGCAATAGGCCAAATGACGGTTGCTGGTTTGGGGTGTTGGATGTAGGGGGCATTAGGGACAAGCTGAACCTGGGGCAGGCTTCTAGGGAGTGTGTGGTTGTTCATCTTGCCATAGTGTGTTATATCAGTGGGTGGAGACTCACATGAGTGGCAAGGTAGTGGACTCCCACCCTGGGGAGGCCTGCTATGTTCTCAAATAGAGGGGCTGGAGTCTCTCGAGAGCATGGGTTGTGCCTAATAGGGGAGGGAAGACAAGTGTGTCAAGCCCTCAGTGTTGCTGCAAGTAACCATGAACTTCTTCCTTCAAGGAGTGAAGCCCGGTGATTGCTGTGGGTCCCAACAGGAGAGGGAGGAAGGAACAGAATATATGGAACAGGGGGCATTTTGGGGGAGATGGAAGTGTTTTACATGATCTTGCTATGATGGTGTAGCCATTGGGCAGTTTGATGTAATTATGAATTCCAAAAATGGGTATTGGATCATGCTTGTAAACTGGTCTGCTAATCTGGGCATGATTAAGTTATGATTAGGGCGTTAACTGGGCCACATCAGTAGGGCGTTGAGCCCCACCCCTTGGTGGGTGGGGGTATCGAAGATAAAAGACACAGCAAAGGACTGTGTTGAAGGAGTTTTGATGTTGGAGTCTTGAGCTGGCACCCCAGGAAGTAAGAGAGCTTGGTCATGAGGAAGGAGAGAAGGCCCCGGGAGAGAGACGAGCCATTCGCCTGAGAGTTCACAGCTGGCCTTGTGGAGAGAAGCAAAGCCTAGAGAGCCTCATAGTCTACAGCTGACCTTGTGGAGGAAACAGAGGAGCTAATCCCAGAGAGAAACGCAGCCCCGGAAAGAGAGGATCCCAAGAAGCCTGAACCCTTGCCAACGTCTGCAGCTGTCTTGCTCCAACATGTGGCAATAGACTTTGGTGAGGGAAGAGACTTATGCTTTATGGCCTGATAACTGTGGGCTTCTACCCCAAATAAATACCCTTTAGAAAAACCAACCGATTATTGGTATTTTGCATCAGCACCCCTTTGGCTGACTAATACAGATGGATACAGCCATGTTAAATTTCATCAAAGTTTAGAAAAGTGGATGGTCCAAAATGTAAAACATATTTGTACATCAGTTATAACAAATGTACCATCCATATATAAAATGTTATTAATAGGGGAAAGAGGAAGAGGAGGAGGATGTTGGGTATATGGGAGTCTCCTGTATTTGGTACGTGACTTTTCTATAACCTAAAACTTATTTGAGGACAAAAAAAAAAAAAAGACACTGGGGGAATAAACGGAAGACAATGTCACCGTACAATGTACACCATACATCGTACATAATTAAAAAACAAATTTTTTATATTTTATTATTTTTAAAACTATCATTACTATTTCATTTTCTTATTAATCATATTTGGCTATTTTATTGGCTTCATTTTTGAAGAACTTTTTGATCACAGAAGGGTTACAACTATGGTAGGGGAGGATCACTGGTGTGGGGTGTCAGTGATGGGGGATATATGGAAGGACGCTCACCTGGGCATACATATAAGGCATATAAATGTGTTCAAATGTTCATGGGGCCATGTCACAGTGGGTGGAGATTCACACAATAACTGAAAGAATATCAAATTTCCATCCTAGGGAGCTCTGCCACATTCTCTACTGGAGAAGCAAGAATCACCCAAGTACAAGAACAATGACTAGTGGAGGAGGACAGTCCATTGATGGACCCTTGATATTGATGATTGTGCATATGAACCTTTACTCTTGAAATTGCAACTTAGCCTAGTATTACAGGGTGCCTAAGAGTTACCTCCTGGGAGCTTCCTTGTTGCTCAAATGTGGCCTCTCTCTAAGCAGAACTCAGCTTATAAACACATTACCTTCCCCCCAGCGTGGGACATGACTCCCAAGGATAAGCATCCCTGGCACCAAGGGATTACTACCAAGCACCCACTGGTAATGCAATTGGAAAAAGACCTTGACCAAAAGGGGGAAAAGGTAAAAACAAATAAGTTTATATGGCTAAGAGACTTCAAACTGAGTTGGGAGGTCATTCCAGAGGTAACGCTTATGCATGTCTCAGCAGGAGCTCTTTGACTGCCAAAGTAGATACTACACCAAATAGCAGGACTCCTGAGAGCTCTGGAGACATCCAGACACCAAAGTCAGGGCAAATAGCTCAGGAGTTTGGTGCCTTGCCAGTGGGCCTTACTTGGGAATTTATGCTCCCCAGTATGACAGAGTTGGACTCATTTGTGGTTTCCCTACACATGGCTCTTCTGTCCTTCTATTTGAACCTATTAATTAGTACTAGAATTGGCAGATGTACGTCAAAGAGACTTAAATCTTTGGGCTCTCCATGTGCCAGCTAGGCCCTGAATGTCAATGGAGTTGCAACACCTACTCTCCAGTTCACTGGTCTCACCCCAGACAGCTAACATGGAGGTGATGATGGACAACTATCATACCAAGAAACCAAGAAAGTCTTCAACTGAAAGCAAGTGAGTTCCACCCATTGGCCCTATGGGATCATAACCCCCTCTCAATTAGAGTGGAGTGGACATCACCATCCCAGAATCCTCAGGATTGGGGAATGAACTATGGACTAAAGCAGACTTACTGATATTCTACTATAGACTTATTGTGATTCTAGCAATGGAAGAAATTATATCACTGATGTGGAGGCTTGGCTGCTGGAGGTTCTGAGGGGAGGGAGAGGGAAAAACAGGTGTAATACAGGGGCATTTTTGAGACTTGGGAACTGTCCTGAATGACATTGCAATGACAGATACAGGTCATTATAAATCTTGCCATAACCTACAGAATTGGGTGGGAGAGAGTGTAAACTACAATGTAAACTTTAATCCATGCTTAGTGGCAATGCTCCAAAATATGTTCATCAATTGCAATGAATGTACCTCACTAACGAAGGATGTTGTTAATGTGGGAAAATGTGAGAGGTGTGGGGAGTGGTGCATATGGGAATCCCCTATATTTTTTATGTGACATTTGTATAATCTAAGTGTCTTTAAAGAAATTAAAAATTAAAAAAAAAAAAGGACCACACTAACGAAAGATGTTGTTAATGGGGAAAAGTATACGACAGGGTGTAGGGTATATGAAAATCCCCTGTATTTTCGATGTAACTTTTATGTGCTCTAAAGCTTCTTTAAAAATAATAAGAAGAAAATAAAAAGAAAATTTTAAAAAAGATGTTATCAGATAAGGTGTGCCCAAATTGTATGAGGGTAGGTCTTAATCCAATAATGATGAAGTCCTTATAAGCAAAGGAAACTGGATACAGGGGAAGCCATGGGAGAAGCCAGAAGCTGGAAATCAATGTAACCCAGAAAAGTAACGAGAAGATGCTGCCATGTAACAGGAAAACCAAGGAACTACAAAGATTGCCAGCCAACCAGAAAATACCAACCCCAGGAAGAAGCAAGCCTTCTGGCAAGCCTCTGAAACCAGGAACCAATAAAGTCCTGTTGTTAAAGCCAACACACTGAATGGTACTGTTTCAGCAACCGAGAAACAAAAGCAAGAACACAGAAAAGTATAAAACCTCTGAGAAAGAAAAGGTGACATCTGAGCACACCTGATAAGGATGAATCAAATTTTACCAAGGAGTCAAGCAGAGCAGGAATATCAAGGAAGAGGGAAAAGTATAGGCATAGAGACATTCATTCATTCATTCGACAATTTCCAATTGGCTTCTAATGCCAATCACTATTCTAGGCAATGGGGATACATCAGTGCATCAGAGGCAAAAATACCTGGTCCCCTCATAGAACTTACATTCTAGAGTTAAGGTATAAAAGTATAAATGTGCTTGGAGAATAGAAATTAGAATTTCAGAATGGGACATTCCTTAAATCCAACTACCAACTAAACGTCTGAAACTTCTTCACAATCTGTACAATCTCCAAATGACATTTCAATCTACAAGGAAATAGTTTCTTTGCAATAGTACATTGGAAATATACTATTTTCCAATGAGCCTGCTATGAAAAATCATTCTAAATCATGGGTTCTTAACAAGGGATCCATGAGCTTGAACTGAAATTCAAAAAAAACACTATTCTTGTGGGGATGTGTTGGTGCAGGTGTGATATATTTATTAAATAATACACAGCATAGTGTGGACTTAGTAAGGAGTCTGTGGTTTTCACCTGACTGGCAAAGGGGGCCATGGAACAAAAAAGGCTAAGAAATGCTGTTCTTAATATTGGAGTAAAAATGTTTATAACTAAGTTGATCAATAGTCCTATCTCTTGAGTACATTCAAATTAAAGGCAGTTCTTCTCTTAAGAGATAACCTTCTCCATATGTAAAGGCTGTTATGCCCCCAGAGTATTCTCTTTTCCATGGTAAATATTTCCAATTTTTTTTATATCAGATTCATATCACAAGGATTTAATTGTTCAAAATTCTGTCTCTCTTTCTCCACCACCCTTTATTTTTCTGAAGTGTAGTAGTAGTGTTCACAACCATCTTACCATTTGAGATTAGAGTTGGTGCCATTCTACTATTAATTCAAAGGATGACTATTTTCATTTTTAGGAAACACAGCACACCCTTCAATTATAATGAGTTAATGTGTTCATTAATTTTTTTCTTTCTTTCCGTGTATTGATGTTAAATCATGTCTCTTTATCCTAGATTGGGTGGTTGTTATTTTTTTCTGCACATCAGGTAACTTTCACTTATCCTTATTAAAGTTTATCTTGTTAAATTTGTCCCAGAATTCCAAGAACTTAAGAAAAGTTCAATTATACTGTCATCCCTTCAAATAATCAGGATAACAGTGGGAATGAGGGGAGGAGGGAAAATGAAATTCAACATAAAAGTTTTAACTAAGAAATTTTGTAGGAAAACCAGTTCCAGTTTGAACAGATCTTGCCTATATAGAATAAATCACTCGCCTCCTGTGGAACCCAAAATGCTAATCTGGGAATTAGAAGTGCTAATCCTAATCTTTCTACTAAGTAACTGTGATATGAGTATAGAATATAACTGCACCATTTCTCCCACTCCTCCCACTTTTTCGCAGTATGTTTTACTTCTACATATCAAGAACTGGCTGTTACAACAGGCAGACAAGATAATTAGTAGCAAAGAAAAATATTCTTTGCTGCCTTCTTCCTGGAGTAATAATCAGAATCTAGGTTTCAGCAAATTACCAGGTCTGCGGCATAATTTTAAAATAGTAGGTCTGAGGGATGTAAAAGATAACAAAAAACCATTTCATCCCCTTAACAAATCGATTAGAAAGGAAAGAGTATATTCCAAAATTATAATATTTTGTTTGATATATTTCAGTGATACTATTGACTCTGAAATGCAAATGCTGACTGAATGCTGACCAGCTATCTAAAAATGCACAAATGTAATGGTTTATACTGTGATGTAAGACAACTGATATTACGTGATAGCAACAAAAAATGAGAAGACTATTTAAAATGTAGAATTACATGATAAAATGCAAATAGCATAACTTTCCCAGTTTTCCCAATATTACTAGAAAAGTAGACATATATTTGAAAGATTAGGAATTTGAAACCAAACATGTGTGACCATTTTGAGAGTCCATGTTCAGTATGACATAATGGTTACCTGAACTTCATTTATGAAAAAGACCAAGAAGGCAGGAAAGTATGCAAATAGACACAACTGTTAATGCATTTTTAATTCATAGAAACTCATGAAAATTGGTAGCTACATATTATAATTTCCTAACCTGGTGATTTGCTTTACAAATAAATAGCATTTACTAATAGTAAATAATACATTTTGATGAAAAATGCCTAGCTTGTACTTTTGAATTAAGGCCTTTCATAAAAGAAATCAATTTCATAGCTAATTTCCCTGATTGCAGCCAAGTCCAAAATTTTACAAAATATTTAAAATCCTGGAATTGAGACTAAAAGAACAAAACTTACCACCTCTTCTACTAGATCTTCAACAATTAGTCCTTGTTCATCTGTTCTCAGATTTGTAACCCACATCCATCCATCTTCTAATTCATTATGGACAATGAACATATCTCCTTTTAAGAAACTGAATACAGCAATTATGAGGTTATTAAAATTAAACTAAAACTGCAAATATGAGAATGTAAATAATAATATACCACATCACAGAAAGAATGATACTGGAAAATGCTAGGGATTTGAGTCAAATACCCTAGACTTTTGTCCTGTTTCTGGCATTATCTATATATACAATTTGAAGATACTTAAAAAAGCTCAATCTTAATTTCCTCATCTTTAAAATGGATTCAATAATGGTATCTACACTATCTACCTCACTAGATTATTATTAAATTCAAATTAGAACTTTTGTAAACAATAACTAATTATACACATATTACAGTCTTTGTGGTATAACTCCAAGAACACTGAATTTAAGAACAGGAAAACTGGATTTAAGTTTCAGAATTACTACTATTTTAGATGTAGATTATATATATAAATCATAAAAAATAATTTACTCGTAATACATACAAGGATATAGAAATTTACTTCAGAAAAAGTTTAGATAAGCACAGTTAGCTTTCTTTACCAATGTAGATGTTTATGTGAATTAGTATTTCTCTTATAAAACATTAGGGCCTATTTAATTCACTCAAGACACCCATGGTCCAACCACATATATCATTCTTTCACTGAAAGTGAAACAAAGGGATATATTATAAGAATGCATGCATATCATTTCTATCATCAACTTCAGAGTAGGGGGAAGCACATATCACCTAGTTTCTTTTAATAAGAGACTGGATGTACTTTCAACCTCCATATAAGCATGGGGGCAATAAGTTGTTGACATATGCCATCAATATAAAACTATCCATAATTTTTTTCAATTTTCGCTTTCCGGCTTGAAAGGATGCCTCTGAACACTTAAAGTATCAAGACTGGTTGGACATTACCATGGATTCTTTATCTCTATCCAAATCCATCATATATTTTTCATCAATTTTCCTTTCAGTCTTAATATTCACAAACCCAAGTTCTATTAAATAAGCCCATTTTCATACACTTGAAAGCTTTAATTGCTTTTCTCTAGATAATTTCAAGCTTCACTGTTTCTTGGACAAGTACCAGAAACAAAATTTTATACAACACTTTAGATGTACTCTGGATTTGAATAAGCACAGATAAGTACATTCTAATCTTGATGCTACAACCATTCTTAATAGCTATCAATATTTCACTAGCTTCTGAATGGCAGCAGACATTATTACTTAACCAAATAAATTATTCCTTTCTAGAGATATCTAAATAAGTATATTGAAGAAAATAATTATAAGTGTATAAAAAGGAGGTGCATATGGACAAGAACTAAATGAGAAATGAAAAATGGCAAGTTTCATTTGTGGGTTAAAAGTAGGCATAAGAGTTTATTTGTATTTAGAGTTCTTTTACTATTAGTATACTACTACGTATTTATAGCGCAGAAAAAAATTTTAAAATAAAAAGCTATTGGCACAAATAACGTAAGATTCAGTCTACATTTTCATTTTTCACCAAAAGGGGTCTAAATATTTTATTAAATCTCGTTAGTCTTCAGATGTTGCACTTAAAAAAAAAACAAAAAAAAAAACTAACTATACACAAGTACAAAATTAACTTTTCACATAATTTTTATCATTAAAATAAAATTTATACATTCTAATTCTTGTTTAAATTCCCACCTTTTTAAATCAGTGATTCTCACTTTTTTTTGGTTTCTTAGGACCCTTTTACATACTCTTAAAAATTATTAATTACCCAAAAGGCTTTTCTTTGTATGGGTATATCTATTGATATTTACCATATTAGAAATTAAAACAATTTTTTAAAATATTAATTCTTTTAAAATAATAATATGGCTTATTACATGGTAAAATAAAAAAATATGAAAAAGAATTATAATTTTTTAAAAATTTAGTGAAAAGTATATTATTGCTTTACATTTTTGTAAATCTCTTCATGTATGGCTTAACAAAAAGCATCTGGATTCTCATATCTGTTTCTGCATTCAATCTGTTGCTATATGATTTTTTACTTGAAGTATATAAAGAAAATGTGGCTTCAGATAAATATACAGTTGTGAAAGGAATAAGTATTTTAATCACCTTTCAGATACTTATAGATATTCTTTGATATTACATCAAAGACTAAAAAAAAGTGGTACTTTATTGAAGGTTAGTTGTAGTGTGGAATTTGAAACAATTTATCAATGAACTTTCTATAAGCATTCCATTCCATTGGTCTTATCTTGTGCTTTAATAAGTACGTACCACGTGCACTGGTCATTTAGAAAATACTGGTTGACTGAGCATATGAGGATCTTTCAGATGTTTATTTCATTATAAAATATCATGAACATTTAATTATACAATGTAAAAACATCACATTCACACACATATCACTACTGATCTCATGAGAAAAGCCATTAAGTATTTGGGAAGATGTCAAACTCTTGATGGCAGATACAGGGGTTTCCACAATTCTAATTTTTGTTTGAAAGCTCACATTTTGTCCCTGGCAACAAATACTGTCAGTTATTTTCCTTGAAGTGACAATCTCACTTTGTTCTTTTTCAAGAGAATGTCTGTCAAATACTCAAGTCTGAATAACCATAATTTATCTATCAGTTATTCTCTCAAGTAAAAATGGTATGTATAAAAGCAGCAGCTAGTTGAGCTCTCAACTCACCACTTTTCCTCAATACATTGTTCTATCGTATGCAACAGGAGTGCTTTATGTATATGTATACTTTCCATTTCATCATACAAAATATATAAAAGATTGGGAACCAAGGGTTGACATTTAATAAAACAAATATTTTTTGCTGAGTCATCAAGAACATTCTTAAGTGATACTGGCTTTTTTGTGTTTGTTTGTTAACTGCATGTGTGTGGCAGTAAAGAATACTGTACAGTTTGGACCACTGCCTTGATCTGCGATAAAGTACCAGCAGTTTTACCCTCCGCTGCTTTTTGCCCCATCAGTATAAATGTCACAGTGAAAAAGGCAAATGTCTTAGTATTATTATGAAAATAGTGTTAATCTCATAGACCCTCTGAAAGGGTTTCAAAGATCCCCAGGTTACATGGAGCACACTATGAGAACTATTGCCCTAGATGATTCTATAAAGAATTTACAAATTATCAAAAATTTCTGAATTTGTAGTTCACTGCCATTCTTCTTTATTTTACACCTTTCTTCCCTCCCCTTTCTTTTACTGGTTTGTCCAGCTTAAAGAGCAAATAAAGGTCTGCTAACAAAAATTAAATGAGAAGTCATTATTTTAAGATCGATAATATAAAAACAGAACTCCTATTTTGAGATTCCAGATACCTGAATATTTGTTTTTCTTATTGCCATATTCCAGAAAGGAACAAAGGAACCAACATTAAAGGCACTTTTACCTAGCTGCATGCTATATCCCCAAATTCCAAAACCTTCCTAGTACAACAGGAGTGATAACCTTCAAAATCTAACTCTTTCAAATGCCTATTTCAAATACCTATAAATGAGAATATATTATAAAATACCTTATTTCATCAGTGTCTGGCACTTTTGTGTAAGGTAGAATGGCTCGCACACGCCTTCTATCTTCTACTGGCTAGAAACCATAAAAACATGATTTTAAAAAGATACATTTTTGCCTCAAATAAAAAAAAGGTATGTCCACATTATAAACTCCATAGGATGATCCAAATTATTTTTTATGAAGACTCTAACTTTAAATATTTAAATGCCTGGAGCCTAGAAATGTTTTTGTTGTTTTAACAAAAAATTTTAATGATATAACATTTTTACCAAGTAATATGAGTGATCATGTGATTTTTAGTAAACTACATTGATCATATAAATTAACCTCTCTGTGACAAGGTAGAAAGTATTTCAGAATCTTGTAGCAACTTCAGGGTAGTACTGTGAAATCAATTTCTTCTCATTCACTCAAATACATTATATTTGTTAGGCTATCATCATACAGAACTAGAAAATAATCTGGTTACTTGAATACAAAAATCACAGAAAAATTATTTTTATTCAATACTTGCCTCTGGGGGTGCAACTGGATAAAGTAATTTTTCTCCTTTAAGCAAACAAGAAACATGACTGTAATAACCTATTAGGTCTGACAGTGAAGAAAAACGTCTTCCGCCGATATAGTAATCTCCACACATAGCAATAATCCTATTTGTACAAGAGAAAAAAAATACAGTATAGCAAAAATCCTTACAGGCAACTTTGAAGACCAAATCCATTATTTTCATACTCTTTTCCTTTAACTATATCCCTGTATTAAGATACCATTTATTTTCATCTTCCTCATATGCAAATAACTTTGGGTTATTCCTTTTAAAAATATATACCTATTCATTTGATATGACATACATATCAATCTTATAAGCCTCAATTACATAATACATTAAAATATTGGAAAATTTATCCTCAGAAGCCTCTTCTTACTTTCTATTTTTTAGACCAAATTAGCAATTTTAGTAAGTTTTCTCTGGCTAAGAATAACCCACAAATCTCCTGAAATATTTACACAAAATATAATAATAATTTCACATACAGTGTTTTCAAATCTAAAAATCCAGAGTACATAAACATTTTATCAGTTAACATTTATGCACTGGATAATGTTTTTTCAATTTTCCCCATAAAAATGAAATAGAACATTAGTGATGGTAGCAAAACACTGTGAAGTAATTAACAGCATTGAATTATACATATGAATGTAGTTAAAAGGAGAAATTTCAGGTTGTATATGTTACTAAAACAAAAATTAAAAAAGGAAAATCCACGCAACTATAAAACATAGTGAACTCTAAGTTAAACCATGGACTATAATTAAGAGCACAATTATA
The DNA here is from genome assembly GCA_029593785.1 of Cabassous unicinctus. Lineage (NCBI taxonomy): Eukaryota > Metazoa > Chordata > Mammalia > Cingulata > Chlamyphoridae > Cabassous > Cabassous unicinctus. Next base: position 14,309 of record JAQZBX010016004.1, on the reverse strand, counting down.
AAAATATACCTCACCAACTGTAACAAATGTACCACACACCAATGCAAGGTGTTAATAATAGGGTGGTATATGAGGACCTTATATTTTTTTGCTTGATTTTTCTGTAAACCCACAACTTCTCTAATTAAAAACAAATAAACTGAATACAATAATATATGCAAATATATTTATACATACAGACTTTGATATCTATACTTGCATACTTACATTAATTGAAATTAATGTTTAACTGAAATGAAAGTTTGCAGAGTTTCAAAATAATGAAGTTAAAATGAATTGAAGGGCTCACCTCGACTCTTAAATAATGTTTCCCTATTTTCTGTAACTCCATAGTCTAAAAGTATACATTTCCATTATCTCAGCTTTACCACTCAAAATCTTATCATTCTTTATAATTTAAAAATGATAAATATATTTGGGCATTAGCACACAATAATGCCATAAATAATATTGTTTTTAAACTAAAATATAAGTATTTGACAACTATTCTAAATTACTGATTAAATCATTTAATTGAAAGCAAATTTCTTTCTCCATATTTAAGTGCTACTGGTTTTATTCACCTTTATGAAATATTCATGAATACTACACCAAAATAGTTACATTATATAATCTTATAATAGGAATAAAAACTTACCTAAAATGGTTCACAACATTTGTCTGGCTAAGAAATGAAAGTACAAAGGACCCTGGCCTCCGATCACTCTCTCTTATAAGGTAACTGCCAGGCTTCCCTGCCTGCCTGAGGCGTTCTTCTGCTATAGTTCTATCAAGTTTTCCATGATACCACCTAAAGGAAGAAAGTTGAGATATTAAAATAAAAATAGCAACAATAGAATTACTATTGGTAGCTGAAAAATATACTATTAGAGATTTTAAACATCTCAATGTAAATTGAACACTAGTTACATTTCACTCTAAACCAGTCGTTCCAATTTTAGCTCAATTCTTTTTAACCTCTTCTCAGTCTCTCAAAAAAAAAAAAAAAAAAAACAACAAACCATTTACCCAGTTTTTAATTAGTTCCATAAATTCAGATCCTACCATCTCACATGTAAGTTTCTTCCAATTCTACCCATCTCCCTAACCACAGAGTAGTTTTTCTGTTCTTGATTCAAATACCTATTACAATAACATCTTTATTTAGAAAAATAAGACCAACACCCCAACTTTATTTAACATACATGTGGGGTATAAATGGCACTTTTTTCCCTTTACCCTTCTGCTCCCAATTTACTATATTCTACCTACCACACTGCCAAATGATCTGCTTAAATGACTTGGCTGTAACACTAGCATCATCCATGCTAAGAAACTATGTCTACACAAGCTAATGGATAGAGATACAAACAGAAGCATAGGTAGAAAGAGATTGGAAGTGTCATATAGACATGGTAACAAATACACAATGTAATTGTTATGAAATATTTTTACATTTTTGATATTTTAGTCACCCAAACTTAGATACTTATATTCTACCTTGAAACAGTCAGAGGAAAATAAAACACATTCAGAATACTTTGATATATTTAATATCCAGCCATAAGCCAATGATAGATAAAACTATTATACCACTATTTTTGTAAGCTTCTTATAAAAAAATGTTACTATTCTTGGCTCTACAGTTTACTTAAAGCATACACATATTAAAACTTCTCCCAATAATTATTTTATCGTTTTCTTCTAAAAACTGATTTATTTTAATTAGCCTGTATAGAAGATTGAACATAAAATAATGAAAAACTTAATCATGGGACTTCACTATATCTTAACAGGAAAAGCATAATTGTAAACTATTAGTACTAGAGGAAGAAGAGAAAGAACAATGAGCATTACATTCCTCTAAGATCCTCCTACGGGTTCAACCATTATCTTTGAGACTACAGACAAGTAAATTTGACTTTCAAGGACTCAGTTTTCTTATCTAAAAGGAAAATTTTGGACTAATGATCACTAAAGGTCCCCTGAAGGCTAAAATTTATTAGGATAAAATTTCGAAATTCCAGGCTAGAAGTTTATTTAGTTAGTGAAAAACTATGATACACCCTTAGAATATGAAACTAGTATATTCTTTATTCCTAAAGCAGTGAAGTTTTCCTACAAAACAGATTTACACATCCAACAAAGACAAAATTAAGAACAATTTTAAGCAAAGTTCCTATTTTTGTGTACTGATACTCATTAAATTAATGTTGTGCTTTAGTTGAAATGTCAAAATTAAACGATTTCATTTAATCTCTTTTATCTTGTGAATTCTAAAGCAGGGTAAAAAAGATGACATACAGTGAGGCACATGAGGCATCACACAATTATTACTTTATAATAAATACCTGACTAAAGACCTTTACTGCTATATAAAAGGTACATTTAGGTGTGGTTTTTAGTTTTCATGTCTACGTACTTTTTTTTTTAAGATTTATTTATTTTATTTATCCCCCCCCTTGCTGCTTGTGCTGCTGTGTCCATTCGCTGCGTGTCTTCTCTGTGTCTGCTTATCTCCCCCTTGCTGTGAGGTCTTGCCGCATCAGCCCACGGCGCCGCGCCGCGGAAGCCTGCCTGCCCTCACAAGGAGGGGCCAGGAAGCGAACTCGGGGCCTCTCATATGGTAAACGGGGGCTCTATCCATTGCGCCACACCCACTTCCTGCCATGAGGTTGCTGCATCAGCCCACCGCACTGCTCAGGCCGGCGTGCCCTCACAAGGAGGCCTCGGGACGAGAACCCGGGCCTCCCATATGGTAAACGGGGGCTCTATCCACTGAGCCACACCTGCTTCCCTCTACGTACTTTCTATAAAGATTTTAGCAATTAAAACAGGCATTCAATTCAAGAAAGAGGCATTTCTAAATAACCAACTTTGTTTCCTGAATTTAGTAATTCCCTTTCATGCCTAAATTCATAAGCTTTAAGCATATAAAGCAAAACAGGTCAATTCTTGATTATAACTATAAAATGTAATTAAGTTATCCAACAATCAGCTAATAAGCATATATATAGTTGATTCTGATCCATAAAGTTAGTTTAAACTTCCAGTTGTCAAAAGCCTGGTTGTTCTGAGGGGGTGGGGGTGGGGTGGGGGGGTGGAGGGGGGTTAATCTAAACTCAGAATTTCTTGAATTATTTTTATTTCAAATTATGAAGGAGAGTCGTAGTAATAAGAATATTTTTAATGTATCTGTGCAGATACTGTCAAGCTACTTTAAAGTTTTGCACTTCGGCTAAACTGTTACAACATGTAATCTTTACCCCTTTAGAAATTTGGAAATGAGAAAAATCACCAGTTAAAAATAATCATTTTATTTAAAGTGCACATAGCATATCATTATATGCAGCTAAAACCAATGTTTTTAGAAATAAATCACAATAGACCCAATGTGATATGTTTTGATTCAGACACTTCATAGATTTATAAAAGGGAAGTAAATTTCTCTATCCATCGAGCACTAGTCCATGGATCTACTCTAACACAATGTCTTTCAACCTTTTCTTAATACATGATCATTTATATAAATTTTACTGAATTTTACTGAACAGGAGACATAAGAGTTCCTAAGGTAGCATTCCTTCATAAAGAATCATTAAACATTCCACTTTACCCCAGCAGGCAAGAAAATGTTGTCTAACTTTACTTTCTAAAGTTTGTAATATAATTCTTTTTATATCAGATATAAAATAATATTGGATATGGCTTTTCAAAATCTATTCCCAATACCAAAGATATGACACTCATCAATGAAGAAATACTTCCCTAATGGATATTCACCTAAAATATTCAATTTAACAAAAATGCTATACTTAATGCCTCTACAAATAGTTATATAAGCATATTTACAAGGAAATGAAAGAAAACATCCACTATTTCTCTAAGTCTTTACTGTCAAAGCTTTATTATTCCTCTTTAAGGGTAATTTTGTTGGTGAGTGTTTTCAAATTTTAAAAAGAGCAAGAAATTCAACTGGAATCTAGAACACTTCAAAGGAGCCCAGGTGTAATTAATGTATAATGTTGGGAGTATGAGGACATTCTTAGTCTAACATGACATTACTAAATGTCTGTGGGCTCAATCATTTAAGTTAAATTTCATAACTCTGACTATATTTATGGCAAATATAACTCACAGACTATATCGGCACAGAAGACAAGTACTAGTTGAATGAAAGAAGAAGTGTTGACTCATAAAACATAATGTTGGGAAAGAGTTTAGAAGTCATCTAGTTTGACCTCCTTGTCAATGTAAAAAAAAATCTCTTCAAGGCCCTGGTATCTGCATATCTGGTCATTGAGAACTGCTGTTTAAGTCTAAATTGAACATAAAAACAATTTAAGCTGACAGGGCTCAAAGACAATGGCTACACTGAAGGGTCCTAAACTTCTTCAAAAAAGATTAGGCGAACTGATCGGATCAACATTTACCCAATGAGCTGTCAGAAACCTTTTCCAAAACAATGGCCAAGTCTCTACATTTTGCACCTCAGTACTATCACTTATAAAATAGGGAAAATAACCTCTGCCTCAAACTTAGAATTAAATAATTGTCCTAAACTACATCAAAGAAAATATAAAAATAAAAAATGGCTAGCTATGTAGTATAATGGTTAAAAGTGAAGACTCTGGAGCCACTGCCTGGGTTTAAATCCCACATCTGCCACCTAGCTGTGCAAATTTGGGCAAGTTATTTCATCTCTGAGCCTCACTTTCCTCATCTATAATAGGGGTATAATAAAAGTGTCTACTTTGTTGAAAGGTTGACTTTATATTATTAAATGAGCTAATACTGTAAAGGTGTTTAGAACAGTATCTAATGCATATCAAGTGCCCAGGAAATATAAGCTTAATTATTAATAAATCAATAACATGGGGGACAGGGAACAAAAGACTATGGGATGAATACAGCTTCAACAATGGAACTCTCAAATTTTATGACTCTCACATAATGGAGGATCAATCTGTAAATCATCTAAGCCCCAATTATCTTCCTGTTTTCCACTATCTTGCCACCTTTCATCTAATTTTGGGTAGAGAACAGGAGAAATTAGTCATTATTTCTACTAAGGCATTGGTTTTAATTTCCTTTTCTAAACTCTGTCTTGAACATAACATATCATACTTATTAATTGAGGCTGGAATTGCAATATATTTCATAAAATAGAAATTCTTCCATTTTTCCTAGCAACTCTAGAAGAAACCCTAAAAAAGTTCCACTGCCTTCCCAGTGTTGATATATTCTTCAGAAGAATGGTGAAGGCAGTATTATTTGAGATACTGTGACTTAAATTTGCCTAGTATAATATTTTAATAAAATATCCAATGTCCTATTTTAATGTAAATTCCATTTTCGTCTCTCTTTTTAAAGGAAGATGGGAATAGAAACAGCAGGAAATTCAAGAAGTAAATACATTATTATCAGCTAGCTTTGCTTTTTTTTTTTTTGCTGAGAAATCTTACAGGCAGATATGGAGCACCTTTATTTCATTTTCTCAGAAACTATACAAATCAATTTACCTATAATATCATAACATTCCAGATAAAGCTATATGTTATATAAGCCAACAACCATAAAAGAGACAAGTTGGACAAGTTGCAGGAGTAATTTTACTTTAAGTTTGGAATCTGTAAATGTCTTTTTTAAATGTATGCTGTGTATTGCTGGAATACACTTAAAGGACCCTATGCTTTTTTAGTCTTGCCTGATCTGGAAGAATAATGCAGAAACCTATGCAATGGGGAAACAATCTGGTATGAATATAGATAACTATCACTTTATTCAAACTACCTCATTATTTAAAACTAGTTTGACAAAACTAAATGGAAACTGCTACAGTAGAAAACAATAAATATTGCTACCATCAACAGAACTTTTTCTAAAAAGAAAACAATTGAAGTTCCCAGCAGATTACTTTTATTTTCCACTATGTTCTTCCTCTTAGTTATGTCATGACAGGCATCAAAGAAACATATATGCAGAAATCCAATTGCCAGGAAATCTCTTCTGTCACCTGAATCACCTGGAAATCTGTATGCCTCATCAACACTACAAACTACTAAGTTTCTCTGTAACTTTCAAAATAAGATTTTCTTATACATGAAATTAAATTGGGTATTTCAGACTGGTTTGTTAAAGCATATATATATATAACTGCTAAAATTAACATAGATCACCTAGAGCGCCTACATTTCCTTTTACAAACACAGTTCCTACAGTCTTAGAGTCTGAGATGATGATGGTTAAGAAATCAACTTTTTAAAGTGAAGAGGAACGTAAAGAAATTACCTTATACTAAGTGACTTTATTTGGTCTTTTATTTTGGTCTTTTTTTTTTTTTTCCAAATCACTATGCAGAGAGACTAAAATTTGGTCACTGTTAAATTCACTTGAAAAACTCAGCTAAATAAGCAAAACAGTACATGTAGTGTCCCTTAGTCCAACTGTACATCATATAAACTTAAGAAGAAATACTTGTGTGTGTATATTAAGATGCTCTTGGGTATATTTGTGTGTTCAGTCAGAAATCAAGTATGTGTGTAAATTATCTCAAGGCAAGAACAGAAATACTGTTTCTTTTGCCACAGGTAATATATTTACAGTCCAAAAGAGGTATCATTTCTTGGAGAGTATGTCTAAAGCAATGTCACTGTCAAATGTTCTTTCCATCCAAAATTATGTCAGCTCAAGGACTAATACAAAAGGTGGGAACCAACACAATGCTTATATGTAGGAAAAAGTTTATATGAAATGCATTCAACCAATACTGTCTCATTCTCACTTCTCATAACTCCCATCTTCCTAAAAAATATAAAATGAAGGATAGGAAAATCCATACTCTCTCCAAAAATGCCATGCAGTGATCAAATACATAGAAACAAAGAAAGAAACAGAGAGAGAGAAAGAGAGAGAGAGAGAAAAGGAGAGAGGGAGGAAGGGATGGAGGGAAAAAAGGGTGGAGGGAAGGAGGAAAGAAGACAGAAAGAGGGGGAAAAAAAGGGAAAAACCACAATACATAGCATGAAATGAACATCAGTTCCTGACTCACATGTTCAATCTCTTACATCTGTGTAATTCCAATCCTCAAAAGACTATCAGTCTTAGAGCTCAACAATTATAGTGCCACGCTATTTAGTATGAAGACAGGGCAGGGAAATAACTTATAGCCAGTTGCTCCTATGCATGGCCACAACCTAGCTGTAAACTACCTTGAAGCAATCGTTTACTTAAAAATAAAGTGTCGGGGAAGCAGATATGGCTCAGGCAGTTGAGCGCCTGCCTCTCACATGGGAGGTCCCAGGTTCAGTTCCTGGTCCTTCCTAAAGAAGATAAACAATGAGCAAATATCGAGCAAAAATAAGTAAATAAATAAAATAAAAAAACAATGAGAAAAATCAACGAGCAAGACAATGAGCAAAAACAAATGAACAGGGAGCAGATGTGGCTGACAGTTGAGTGCCCACATCCCACATGGGAGGTCCCAGGTTTGGTTTCCCGTGCCTCCTAAAGAAAAAAAACAAACAACCAGCAGACAACCTGCAAAAAAACAAGCAGACAAGGAGCACAAACAACAAACAGATAAGGGAGCCTTGGGGGTGAGGGGGAGTATGTTGGTTTTTTTTTTTTTTTAAGTTTACAATGCTTTATTACAACTAAAATATTTCTTAACCTCTAGTTAGATATACCTTTAAATCACTGAATCTGAAGGTTAAAAGTAAATTTTAGTCTAACACTGACTTTTATGTAATACATTCCAAACAAACTGTGCAAAGCATTGTGCTACAATGCAGAAATACAACAGTTAATACCAAAGAATACCATGACCTGATAGTTTTGATCTAATGGAAAATAAAAGCGAAACAAGCAATTAAAATCTGGTTCAGTAGGTACTAGGATATGGAGGCATACAGAAGAGCACCTACCTTTGTTTTGGATTTTAGTATACACATCCTGAAAAAACTGATGCCTAAACTGAAACCTAAAAGATAGTAGCAACTGATTCAGAGAAAGCAGGGAGCTGAGAAAGAAGGTGAAAGAAGGTCATGGGCAAAGGGAAAAGCCCAGGGGAAAAAAATATATACACAAACATAAAATTTTATAAATAAATTCATACATAGGTGAGCATTTATACTAAACTATTACCCATTCTATTACTATTCATACATATATTATTTATATACATGCATATATTATTCTTACTAAAGAATTATTAGTAGTTTAATTCTCATCAGATGAAATGGGAAGAATATAAGCTTTGGAATTAGACTAGAATTATAACTTTACCTGCTGAATGTCTTTCAGTTTCTCAAACACAAAATGCCTTAAAGAATATTTTAAAAGTTCAAAATATTCTCAGATCTATCATCTCATCTGGTCCCAGCAATAGCCATTGCATAATACCCTAGTACTCAATGTTCTCCGCAGTGTGCCCATTATTCTCCTACAAATACTCTATATTTCAACTGAACTATGTTAGTTATTGTCCCTGAAATAAATGTATTCATTCAATAAATATTTTTAAGTAATATTATGTCCCAGGCACTCTTTTAGACATTGGTTTTCTCCCTCTTTGCTTTCTCAAGGTATGTCTTCTGTATCACATTAAAATGAGGGTTAAAAGATTATGCAATTCAGTCAAAGATCATTCTAAAATCAAGGCATTTCCTATGTTTTCCTCTCCTCAATTTCCTATTTCTCTACTTTTTCTCACTCATGGAAATACCAGCACCGCTTCAGCTGAAACTAAGTCCCAAATTTCCCTCCAAAAGCTCCAGGTCAACATTAACAAGTACAAGCTAAGACTCTCCACTTCAAAGTGATGTGTCAAAATCTAAAACATTACCAACTACCCCTACAAACATACACACATACACAAACACCCGCCTCTTCCTCCTTATCCCCTATATGGCAACAACACTTTTCCTAGTGCCCAGACTCGAAACTTCAAAAGCTTTGATTCTTTCCTATCTCTTCAGTCATAAAACTACTGCCAAATTGTATGTTGCACCTCCAACATCATACAAATTATTCCCCAGCTTTCTATTCCCTCATCCATTATTTTAGTTCAGGCCTGCTTTCCTTCTCACTTTGTTTCAACCCTTCCTACCTCTATGAAAAGATTCTCTTTCCTAATAGGCTCTTCCTAAACCAAAGGCTTAATCATTTTACTCCATTGGCTCAAAAGACTACAAATGGCTATTAAATGAGGTTGCAAACTATTCAACTTGACACTGAAAGGCCACCACAAAAGGGCTCCAATCTACCTTTCCAGGCAAACTAGACTGCTTGTTAGTCCCACAAATACAATCAGTTTGCCCACATCTTCTCTCATGCAGTCATCATTTCATCTCTGCTTCTCAAAACTCTATCCTACCAGCCAAAAGTATATTTTCATAAAGCCTTTCCTCTACCCCAACTGGATATTACCTCCCACTTTTAAACCCTATTGCATGTAGACATTAATACCCCTCTATCTCAAATTACTTTTTTTTTTTTATAGATGTCCCCCATACATAGATATAAGCCCCTCTAAAGGACCAGGTCTTTTCATATCACCTGTAGCATTCTTAGCACAATGCCTTGCGGACAGTAGAGTCCATAAATGTTTGTTGGGGTTAAACTAAAAGGTGGAGTAGAATTAGTTCCCTATATTTCATATACCATATATGAAAACACCCTTCAAGCTGCTAGGAACATATTAGCCAGTCAATGAATCTTAGTTACCTTATATCCTTACTTACTCTTAGACTAATGATGGTACATTTATTCTAAACCTAGCATCTTTAATGCTTTAAAAAAAAAATTATTTTCATTACAATTATCTGTTATACAAGGGGGATATCTGGTAAAACAAAGTTCTAAAGGTAATGGAAGAAAATAAATCTAAACACAAAAAGAATGACTAGTCTTAATAAGGAGGAAGGCCACGTTTTCCTTTAAAAAGAGAAAAAAGGAAAAGAATGCCTCCAATTCTGAGATAGTAAAAGACAAATATACAATTGCCTTAAGGTAAAAGTACACAAAAATATTTTGAGATGAAGTTTCTGGGAAGGAAGAAACCTCAGAAATCAAGTTTAATTCCTTAATGTCACAAATAAGGAAAATGATGAGGGAACTTGCCAATAGGTATCTTCAATTCTCTCCATAAAGTGGTAATCAAAGACATTTAATGAGGAAGGAAGGGGATTGTGGCAGTGTAATATTATTTATGAATTCCAAAAAGAAATACTGATTATGTTTGTAAACTAGAATGTTCCTTTGGGCATGATACCCCTTGACTGATTTAAATGCAAAGGCTTTATGTTTACTTGATTAAATCAAGATTAGGGCTTTGATTTGACCATGTCATTAGGACGTGCAGGGTTGAGTCTCCACCCCTTGGTGGGCTATATAAACGAACACTCAATCAACAACACACAGAAGTAGATACACAGGCTAGTACAATGCCTCAATATGTGTTCATCAATTGTAACAAATGTACAACACTAATGAAAGATGTTTATGTGGGAAAGTGTGGGAGGAGGGGTGGGGTATATGAAAATTCCCCATATTTTTAATGTAACATTTATGTACTCTAAAGCTTCTTTAAAAATAAAAAAAATTATGAAAAAAAAAAAAAGAAGTAGATACATAGAAGAAGATATGCAAGAAAAGAGAGAGCGAGCTCCATAGACACAGAAGAGGATCCTGTGGCACTGGAAGAGAGATGAGCCATTTGCCTGATAATTTACAGCTGACCTTGTGAAGAGACCAGAGCATCTGAGCCGGAAAGAATCGAGCCCTCCAGCCTCTAGTGAGATAGGAAGAAGCTGGGCCCGGCCCGTGGAGCCTCCAGAGGAAGGAGGAAGGCTGAACCCTTACAGATATCACTCTCCATCTTGCTTCAACATGGGCAACTGACTTTGGGTAAAGAAGCAACCTTGAGTTGCACTGCTTAGGGCCTTGTAACTGCAAGCTTTTCCCTAAATAAATACCATTTATAAAAGCCAACAGATTTCTGGTATTGTATCAGCACCCCTGTGGATGACTAACACAGGGATCCTAAGCAGTATATTAAAATGTCAAAGAACAATAGCTGAGGGGAAATATACTAGAAGTTTGCAAGACACAAAGAAAAGGAATGAGCAGCAATGAAAGCAGAAATAAGTTAGTACAAATCTGCAATGTCCAGGTAGTACAGTCAGGTAACTTCCCATAAACTCACAACCTCTTTGACACTACAGAGTAGCTTTCATTTTGAAAGCTGCCTTCCTCATATGGAAGAAAGTAGGAATCAGTGAATCTGTGAGTTACCAGAAAACAGCTTTGCATCTGGTATACTGGTTGTTATTGAAAGTTTATGTAAAAAAGTTCCCCAAAACAGGAATTCTGTGGCATAAGGGAATTAAAAACAGATACAGAAGGGGCCATGGGACTTCCTTATTCCTATCCTCGTGTTCTAAATCTAAATCTTCAGTCTATGTGGCATAGTTTTAGAAATTTCAAAGAAAGATTTCAGACAGCAGGGTGTCTATGGCAGTTTGAGATTATTTATGAATCCCCAAAAGAGAAAAATTATGTTTGTAAACTAATCTACTCCTCTGGGTGTGATACCCAGTCATTATATTAAATTCAGTTGAAGGGCCTTTGATTAGATTACCTGTTACGATCCCTTTGTAGGTTCTTTGATTGAACCCATGTCAATAAGGCGTGACTCAGTTTGAGTCCCCGCCCTCTTGGTAGGACACTCACACAGATAGAAGGCACATGGGAAGTCAGAGTTCAGTCATTTGTGATCCAGCCATGTGACAGAAGAAGGCTCAAAGAGCTGAAGCCCCGGGGAGAGATGAGTCATTTTGCCTGACAGCGTACAGCTGAGATTGGGGAGCCCTATGCCAGCCTGCAGCTAAAATCGGGAAGAAGCTGGGCCCACAGAGCCTCAAGAGGAAAAGGAAACCCAGAGGGCAAGGCAGAGACCAGCCAGAGATGGGCAACCATCTTGCTTCAAAATGTGGCAACTGACTTTGGTGAGAAAAGCAACCCTGAGCTGGACTTTTTACGGCGTTGTAACTGTAAGCTTTTACCACAAATAAATACCCTTTATAAAGGCCAACAGATTTCTGGTACTTTGCATCAGCAGCCCTTTGGCAGACTAATACAGCATCTGACACACGAAATAAAGTGCTTTGAAATCTGAGGGGGAGAGGGAGAATGTAGAGAAGAAAGATGAAAAAAAGACAGTCTTGGGTTTTGAAGAATGTCTGTGGTTGTCAAAGTTAACTGTCTACTGCTTACCTGAAAGTCAAAACAAGCTAACGACTGTCCTTTCAAAAGGTGATTAGTTTTTCCACAACTATTATTCACATTTCTTAAAGTTCATTATGAAACCAAGAGGCCATGAATCAATTATAGTAACTGTTCAAGAGAGAAATATACTCCAGTTGCCATGCCAAAACATTGATACCTTAGAGGTCACTTGTTCAAGACAGGAGAAACCAAGGCACAAACTAATTATTCCTCAAATTTACTTTAAATGTATATTCTTCCAGCTTTTCTTTCTAACAGATCTGGTCTCAAGGCATTCTAGCACAAAGAAGTTAAACAGTAGTAGTTCTCTGGAATTTATCCACAAATTGTAAGTTTAAAATATATTACTTTTATCTATAGATTTGAACACCTATGGCCTATCAATTTTTTTAAAATAACTTTAATGAAAAAATTGAATTAAAAATAAATTATCTAAACAACAGAAAAATTTTATTACAAATTCTGAACTTTCAAGTAATAGAAATCAAAGGATCACTCTACATAATTCGTTTTTAAATTAGACTTCCTATGGTGAATTTTACTATATATTATACAAACATTATTTCTTAAGCGAAACAATAATGCCTAGGAAGCACTTAGTTTGCTTTTTGTATATTAAGAAATATACAAAAAGAAAAAAGAAAAACAGACTGTTATTCTCATTTAATAGTATCTAAAGTATAATAACACCAACACTGCGAATAATCTTGCTGTCCTGATACTGCGATAATCAGGGTAGGCTAAACATTTGCTATATTAAAAATCATGCATGTGTCTCCAGACCTAGTTTTTCTCCCTAGGTCTGGTTTTTAGAATGCTGGTGATAAACCAAACCTGATTTATTATGTGACCATTCTGTATGGGAAATGACTGTAACTCTAGGTATCTTTGGTCAACCTTAAGAGATATAGAAGGGGAGTGGATGTGGCTCAAATGGCTGGGCATCTGTCTCTCATAAGGAGGAACCTGGGTTCGATCCCGGGGACCTCCCGGTAAAAATTAAAAAAAGAAAAATATAGAAGGCGCGCGGGCCGCCTTCCCGTGCGTGGGTGCACTGCCAAGCCCTGCGAGCAGGTGAGCACTGTCAGACCCCACGTGTGGGTGCACCACCAGGCCCCACCAAGCCATGAAGCAAGATGATGATGTAACAGGAGAGTGACACAAGAGAAAGCCAAGACGAGACGCGCCAAAAAAACAGGAACTAAGGTGGCGCAGGTGGTAGGACGCATCTCTCCCACATCGGAGATTCCGAGGATCAAATCCCAGTGAAGACAGAAGGAGAAGGATGAGAAGAGAGGGCAGCAAACAGACACATAGAATTGCCGAGCGAATGGACACAAAAACAACAAAAACAGCAAAAACAGCAAAAACGGGGGCGGGGGGGGCATGGATAAAAGTAAATAAATAAATAAATCTTTAAAAAATAATAATACCAACAGTAGTTATTCCATCCTCTCCCATATTAAGCATTCTAAAATGAGACATGCAGTACTCTATACCTACTCCAGATTGAGATAGTTAAGGGAAACTACAGAAGACAGCACACTTCTTTATAAAAACAGGTTTTTAAAAAGGAAGTTTTGCCTGTTAGCCATTAATAGAAACTACAAGGTAATTCTGTACTTATTTACGAACACAGTGAATATGATAATCAGAATAATATATCCATTTTAATAAAAAACTTTTTTTTAGGAGGTAGCGGGGATTGAACCCAGGACCTCATACATGTGAAGCAGGTGCTCAACCACTAAGCCACACCTGCTCCCCTTTTTATTTTTAATAATTTAGAAACCACATTTTGTCTAGCTCCCATATATAATGTCTTTTAAAAGCATAATAAAAGTTTTGTTTAGCATTTCCAAAACAAAATTAAAAATATACATACCACTTATATAATCTAGGCCACATATCTGTCCTGCTCACTCAGTGTCATGATAAAGAATATTTATCAATGTAAATCAATCATTCCAGACTCGCCCATCAACTTTAAAGACAGACCTGCATTTCCGACAGCTGCTAGACATTTCTATCTGGATATCTCA
>JAQZBX010016003.1:0-36942 GCA_029593785.1 Cabassous unicinctus | reverse complement strand
AACCTGTCCTTTGCAGGTTTAGACACAGGTTTTAGTGAGAAAACTAAGTTAAATTTTAAAAAGGAAACTTTTTAAAGAAAAATACGAGATCCAAGAAAAGCTAATACAAAAGAATGTGTGTATGTTCCCTGTCATAAAATAACTCGGTGGATCACTTCTCTAAGAAGAGCTGGGAATCTAACCAGTGACCACATTATTCAAGGCAAGAATTCCTCCATTGAGTTAAGCTTTCTCCTTAGGCAGTTAGCCTTTCAGAAAGCTATCCACCCACTTTCAATCGGTCAGGTTAGAATCTTAGTAGTTTGCCAGAATCATGCTGACTAGGCACCTTTCTGTCACTGTGCCCTCTCTATTCTAATTGTTTCCTTTCCCAGGGCAGTTGGGCATGACAGCCTGTCTGAGTTGATAGCCCCTCCTCTCTCCTGGTCAGATAGGGGTCCCTTCTGCGATTCAGAGAAGGCTCAGCCAACCAAACTCAGCAGAAAGTATACACACTCAACCTCCTTCCTGAACCCACCACACTCCCCCCAGCCCCGCCTGGGGGAACTAAATAGGTTTTTTTAAAAAATAATTTTTATTTGTTTTATTTTTAAAAAGATACTTAGATTACATAAATGTTACACAAAGATTGTGTAGTTTTAACCACAGACCTGCAAATTCCAGAGTTCACCCTCACCACAGTTCCATGGATAGTCTAACTCAACCTCTCCACCCCATTCCCTCTCACAGACCAGCACCGCCAAGCCCAATAACATCACTGCACCACTCTTATCCTACCCACTGTTTCACCACACCCTTCCAACTTATCAGAGTTCTCCAATTGTCCCATTACTGAGAGACAGCAGCACAGCCAAGGAGCCTCCCCAGTGCCCCCTTCATATCCCTGTTCCTCAGACTGTAGATGAAGAGATTCAGCATTGGGGTGACCAATGCATATATCACTGAGGCCACCATGCTTGTCCTATTGGATGGTGTGGTTTCAGAGCTCAGGTAGACATCAAAGCCTGTGCCATAGAACAAAGAGACAACTGACAGGTGAGACCCAGAGGTGGAAAAGGCTTTACACTTACCACCAGCTGATGACATTCTCAGAATGGATGAGACAATCTTAGAATAGAAGAGGATCCCAATGAGAGGAGGAACCCTACTAATAATAGCTACAAAATACACGAATATGTTATTGATGAGGGTGTCAGAACAGGCGAGCTTCAGGACTTTGGGAAGGTCACAATAAAATTGTAAGATTTCTATGTTTGTGAAGAAGGAGAGCCTCAAGACACACAATGTCTCAATCAGGATCATCAAGACAGTAAGATACCCCCTGAACCATCAGGACACAGAGCCGGGGAATCATGATGACAGTGTAGTGCAGGGGGTGACAGATGGCCATGAAGCAGTCATAGGCCATTGCAGTCAGGAGGAAACTGTCCAGGCATCCAAATACAAAGAAAAAAAATATCTGTGAGAGGCAGCCTGCATGGCTGATAACTTTGTTCTGTGTCTGAATGGTGAGCAGCATTTTTGGGATAGTGGTGGAGGTGAACCCAAAGTCAGCCAAAAACAAGTTGGAGAGGAAGAAGTGCATGGGTGTGTGGAGGTGGGAATCTGTCATTATGGCGAGGATGATGAGCAAGTTCCCCATGAGAGTGATCAGGTACATGGACAGGAACAACCCAAAGAGCAGGGGCTGCAGTTCCTGCTCCTCTGCAAATCCCAGGAGGAGAAAGTTTGCAACTCCTGCTTGATTTCTTATTTCCATGGGATGCCTGTGTTGCCCAGCATGAGGAGAAAAGGACCAAAACAAGTATTCCAACTTGATATTCTTCAGCATGACAGCAATACCCTAAACCTAGTAGTATCTGATACCATATATTTTGTCTATTAATTGGTTCTCCTGGATGACAAATGTTAGTTTGTCTGGAATCCAATGCTACAATGTTTGATTAGCACCCCAAAGCCTTGCAGGTCAGTGCTGTGGGATTAAAAATTCCCCAATTCAAGGGTAGATCTTTCAATTATTTGAAATGTCCTCTCTTTGTTCTACCTTTGAATCGTTTGTACATCTTACATTCTCTGAGGCCTCTGCCAACACTATGGCTAAAAATTAATATCCACTGTTATGACTAATCATTGTTTACTTTTATGGAGACTAAATACTGTCTTTTTTTTTACCATAAGAGAATCTAATGAACATTTTCCAATATAATCCAATGCTCATCAGATTAAAAATATTCTATTTCATGTTAGTGTCATATTTTATTTATGTAACACCCACTTTTAGACATACTCTCAAAGTTTTCTTAATGAAACATTAAGGTTTCTTTAATTTTAACTATTATTTTTTTAAGATGGCAGTTGTAGGTTTACAGAAAGATCATGCAAAAAATATAGAGTTCCCATATTCCCTTCTTTGTACAGGAAGTTTTCTCTATTTTGCATTATTATATTTTCTCTTTGATCTATCTTTAAAACTTCTGTGCTAAGAAATTAAACTTCTGGTGTTTCATTAATCACTTTCTTAAAAATGATCATCTGTTTCATGGATTTTATGTTTTTACAATGAGCAAGCTGTAAAATCTTCTGTCCTTATTTTTAATTATATATTTTCATAACATAATTAAATGTTGAATAAGGAAATTCACCTAGTATTCTTTCATAACTTCATTCCTCATGCCAGCTTTTTCTCCTAGAAGAATTCAGAATCATCTAGCCTCATGCAAGGAAAATCAGTGAAGTTTTAATGAGGATTCCATTAAAGATGTAAATTAATTTATAAAGAGTTGGCATTTTTCTTAATTTCATGTTTGTATTCAGGTAACAAAAAATTGCTCTAGATATTAAATACCATTTTGGTAAATATTTTTGCAATGTTGTTTATTAATATCATGCTCATTTCCTGCTAACAGTATTTTAGGTTTAATGTCATTAAGGATGAGATTCCTCCCTCCAATATGTCTCTGATATTGCAATTATGTTAGAAAACCTTTTGATTATTTTTTTTATTATCATGACATGTTAGCTTTCCGGATTTTCTTATCACTTTAACAATTTTTCTCAAATCCATTTTCTTTCTCCAAATAATTGATAAATAAAATGTATTCCATATAATTCATAATAGCCATTTCTCTTTAAATGTTATGGTCTTGGTTTGAAATTCCAGACAATTTCAAGAATAATGGAAAGTGTGACAATGATCTTTTATTTTATGATTTTAAAGGGAATAACTCTAGAATTTTAATTTAATTTGATGTTTGCTATGATTTAGCATATATTATTTTATGTCATGTTAACTTGAATATATTTAATTATTAGTTATATTAGAGAAGTTTTTTTTAACATTATGAAAAATCATTCAATGACTTATTAAGTATTTAGGAAAACATAAGTTTAGACTATATCTCTCTATTCCGAAATAAATTTCAAACAAATGTGAAAGAAGAGAAAATACTGACTGATAGAAGAAAATACAGATGAATATATAGATATATAAATTTCTGCATAAATATAATCTTAGAAAGAAATAGTCTTTTCTGAATTCAAATCTTTGATAGAAATAAGAGAGGAAAAGATGAAAAATTGTACCAAAATAATGAAAAACTTAATGCAAATATATATCATGCAGAAAAATTAAAATGCAAAAACTAATTTATTCAAATCTCCTAATTATAAAAAACAGAAATGTTATTCTTTTTGTGAGTAAAACAGTGTTGGATATTTGCAATTCACTAAGGAAATGTACATGAGGTTATAAGCTGAAAAAATTTCATCAAACTATTATTGTATGAAAATGAAATAAAAACAAAATGTCATCTTCACTGAAGGATTTAAAAGGTCTTTTTTGTTTAATATTAAAGCAAACTTCTACTGGGTGGGAGAAACTAACAGTCATATATTGCTACAAATGCATAATTGTTCTGCTGCTCTGGAATGGAGAATTTAAATTAGTACACAAATCTTTTATTGGGAAACCCATATTTGCCAATACCAAAGGGAAAAATATCTTCAACAGGCTAATCTAAATTGTTAAAAGTGATCATCTCTAAGTTGTAATGTTAACCTTGATTATTAGATTTATTTCCTTTGAATATATCTTTCAGATGCAAATGAACACATATGCATTCCAGTCTTAAGAAATGAAAACTTAAAAATTTGATGATGTTATTTAAAAAAAATCCACAAAACAAACCTAGGCAAATAAAGGAGTAAATCATAATGATAACATCTATAGTTAATGAATTAAAAGGAAGAAAATCCTAGAAATGAAAAAGAAATCACATGGCAAAATTTGGTCAAAAACCAACAACTGGAGAAAAATAGAAATTTATTTCCATGGAAAAATAAATATATAGAGAGATTGAACATAATACATAACATAAAATACATAAATACATAAATACATAATACAGAAAAGAAAGAATGAGACAAATTGCTACAGATGTAAAAAAAAATGCTAAACTTGGGAAGATAATCTTACTTATATCTCCATGTTAAAATTTGAAAATATCCAGGAAAGGAACCCATTTTTGGAAAATACATGTGTAGAAAATCAATTTGGGGTGGAGAATAATGGATAAATCACTAAGGAAAGAATTAAGTAAATGACAAATTCTTACTTCCCAAAATGACCTGGTGGGGTTCTGTGGCAGAAGCTATAGAAGGACTCCCCTCAAATATTGAGGAAAAATCCAGTCTATGACCCTACTATGATTTACCAGCATCCTGGAATATCCCACCAGTGCAATGCAATGAGAAAAAGAAACAAGACATTTGAATAAAAGCAACTTTTCAACATTTGCAGATGATGCAGTGGCAGCTGAATGACTATTTTTAATAGTAGGATTCTAGGAGGGTAGTTGATAAAATTCAGTAGTCATTTTGATGTGAGCAATTCACAACATTTTGATCAACTTTTTGTGCTACCATCAGCTCTATCTAGTTTTGGAACATTTTCATCATCATGGAAGCTCTTATTTTACATTATTTTAAGCTCTCTTATCATTAGAAATTTATGAATATGTGGGTGTGAGAGAGGAAAATCAATAACATTCAGATATACTTTTAAAGTCTTGTAGAAAACAGAGCAGAATCATTTCAAATATTAGCAAAAATATAAAACTCCTGGAATAGACAATGGAAACCTGTAAATACTCAATAAATGAGAGCAAATATCACTAAAATCTATTGTTATCACCAGAAGACAAGCTCTGTGCTGTATATGATACACATGAGCTCATTTTGTTATCATTACCATTATTCTGATTTAGCAGATGATAATGTTTTTACAGTGGTGTACCAATTACATTATGAGTATTTATAAGTTCCATGTAGGTCTCAGTCACTCTAATAATGATTCCTCATGCATTTTATCCTTAATTTCATCCTCATAATCACAATGTGAAGTAAATACTACTGTTATCCCCATTACAAAATTAAAAACTGGGGCTGAATAATATTAAATAATAGAATTAACATTTTACATATCACACAGAAGATATGTGAATTGCTTTCAAGTGCTAATTACACTAGATCCAAGAAAACGTTTCTAGAGTGAATGAAAGAATGAATGAGATTTTATAGATAATTAATACAGGAGAATCCATGAGTGAGTAGAATAGAGGCATTTTTAATGTACAGAAAAATGTCTAAGAAAGTTGGGTAAGAAACACTTGAGAGAAGTAGATGCTGAAGAGAAGGCCAGTTTTCATTAAGACATATATAACAAATAACATTTATGTAAACAAATGCACATATATGCATATATATTTATATATAATTTTACAAATATTGATATGTATTGTGAAAATTTTGATTTTTACCCACAATTAAAAAAAAATTTGATACTTCCTTTCAAAAAAAAAAAAAAGAGAGACACTTAGAATAGTCTTCTAGCCCAGAAAGGTAGAGAAGATGATAGAAGGGGCTGCACGACTATGTGCAGTCTTTAAGTGGACGGACTCACTCACCATCGTGTTAACCTAGCTTCTCCCATTATAGATCACTTTCTGAGAATGCTGCCTGCCTCCATATTAGTTTCCCACAGTAGATGCTCAGATGGCCTTCCTTGAAGTTCTTTTCGCTGGGTACTTTCCCTCCTGAGTGATGGATGTTCAACTCTGCTTCAAGGAAGAGCAAGGATTTGACATCAGGCATACTTTCCCTTTAAAAGTACAGTTGAATTCCCTTCTTCTTGGTACCCTTAAGCTGTAGGTGAGAAGAAGAGTGGGCATATTTATAATTTCTGGGATCTGAAAGCTTTTTCTGAGTTCACCATTTAATTAATTGTACGATTCTTACTTTAATCTCTGAGCAATTTGGTCCCATGTGTAAAATGGCCAAAATAGAAAGGAACTTATTTGCTTCTAGTTTTGTACCTTGGGAGGACCTTGGATGACACATATATTTAACCCTCCCCTAGGGCCCCTTCCATCCTGTGTTTTTTCTCTGTGGCTCTGACCCTCACCATTCAGTTCTCTCTCCAAGGAACATTTACCCAATATTTGAGATGGAGTTTCTTTGACTATCAAATACATTTAAGTATACACTACTACTGGTTTTGGTATCCTGGATCATGAGTATCTCCTTGATACAAAGCTTAGGGGTGTTGTCACTGTTTGGTACACACCTGGAAATCCACCACTTTTTCTGTGACCTTAACCAGATGGCTTCATCAATGATATAGTGATGTACTTTGCAGCTAGCCTCTTGCCTGCTGGTCCCCTCCCTGAGATCCTTTACTGTTAGCGTAGGATTTTTCTCCCTACATGCAATCTCATCTGCTCAGTGGAAGTATGAAACTTTTTCCACCTGTTCATCATACCTGTACTTCTCTGCTTATATTACTATATGAGTTTGGTGAGTTTCAGAGTTCTGCTACGCACAATGCACATGCTCCAGTCTTGGGTATGTACCTCATAGTCATGCCCATGATGAATCCCATATCTACAGTCTGATGAATAAAGACATAAAGAGGGCCTGAAAAGATTCATTCTGGGAAGCCATAGAAGCATCTTTTTGGGGGTGGGGTGGGAACAATTGCCTGTGATTGCAGGGCTCAAATCCTGATTTTGAAACTGTGACTCTATGAACATTCCATGAAACCAAAACATATATTAGGCAGATATGAACTTAAATATGATGAAGTAAACCATTAAATCATACATTGTATTACTAAAATAAAGAATTGTTTTGGATGATTTATATTTGCACGTTAGGTAAGAAATCTTGGCATCCACATTTCTAGGGATTTATGCAACTGGTGCAGGACTGGATGACATGTTTTATATTATTTTATTGGGACATAAATAAGCCCTTTTCTGCTCATCTTAACAAAATATCTGCCTTCTTTGTACATTTTCTCATATATTGTAAAGACCATGTGACTGAAGGCACTATTTTTAACTCTATTACCCATTTTTTGTCACTTATGTTCAAAACTATACTCAATACTCATGACCAAAGGATGACATATGAAGAACTTGAAATTCTGTGCAATAAGTCCTCTGACAAAGGAAGGTTCTGAATAAGGTCACAGGGTATTCCTGCATAAACATGCATGTCCTTCCAAATCTCATGCTAACATGGAAAGTACTCTTAAATATTGTCACATTTAATTGTTAATTATCCAATGTGTTTTTGAATAACAGAATGGTCATGAATGCTGTCCTTCAGTATGCGAAAAAAGACTTAAAATAAGAAGCTGTTGATTGTCCTTAGTGCTCTCAATTCTGTTCACAATGATTATTGGATCTATCAGCTAAGGCTGCATATACAGCATTGCCCATTTTAAGATAATGCTTTTAATATCACAACTGAGACTATGATGTTGAATTGTGTTGATCTCTGCACAGCTCTTCAAAGGTCTATGGTCAGCTGGCTAGACTCTGCTTGTTCTAGCTGGGCTCTCTTATATGTTTGGGCTTTTTGGAACATAGGCTAGTCCAGGGTGCCCTTAGCTGAGACAACTGATATTTATTTCTTCCACATGTTTTGCTATCTTTCATACATTTCAAAGAGATGGAAGCCCAATTTTGGGAGTTGGTGGAGGGAATGGTCCACAGAGCAGTTTTGGGGGTTCCTTCCATGAAACCATAAAGTGTTGCTTTATTCAGGTCATACTTGATTTTAGAAATTTGTATGAATCTCATCAAATAGTTGTATCAAATCCTGTGTCTCATCTGGGGCTTTGATATACTCCTTTGCTTGGTTCATTTCTTCCATTTTCTTAATCTGGCTTGTAATTTTGTGCTGATATCTGGGCATCTGATTATGATGTTGAGTTTACTCTGATACTGGATTTCTCTCACTTTCATAAGGATTTAGTGCAGGAGGATGTGTTACTGCTGTTCTTTGATCCATAGTTCAGCTTGTTCTGAGTCCTTAGGATTGTCCCTGTCAGCTGCTCAAATATGGGCCCTGGACACAGTAATGAGTTGCAGACTTGCTTCCAAGGGCCTTGAGGAGGGAGGCTATAAAGCCTGGAAAAAGCCTCACTTAAATTCACTTTTAATTTCCCCACATGCACTTTCTTGGTCAGCCAGCAGATGGCGATTATAGGCAGCCCTCTCAGTTCAAAGCCTGATTGGAGTTTATTTCGTGCACAGAATTCAGCTCTGGCAGGTCCTGGCAGTGGGGAAACACAAAAGCCTGTGTCTCAGATCACATATGAAATGGAAATAAACAACAGAGACACACACGTTGGAAAGAGGAAAGATTTGGAGGCATTAGGTGTATTCATTTGGCAGGACATGGCCCCTTCCTGAGTGTGGGGGAGGTGGGGGTTGAGAAGAGATGGGGGAACTTGGAGATTCCAGGGTTATCAACAGGGACCTCATGAATTGATGGTCAATGGTCCCACCCAACTTCCTTTGCAGATTTCATGAACAGGTAGTCCTATCTTGTGCATAATAACACATCGAGTTTCTTTAACTGGTTCCCTCATGGCATGTTTTTAGATTTTGCTTTATTCTACTAATTCTATTTTGGAGGTTTTCTAATGTGTCAAGGCATTCCTTCATGTGCAGCAGTCATCAAAGAATAAAGTACAATATTATTGTGTGACTATTACAAAATACATGTGACATCTAACTATTTTTTATCCCATTGGAACTCATTTCTTAGTGGGAAATGTTACTATAATTCTAAAATGATTCAAGTACCGTGAACCAAGTTATGCATATAATTCAGCTGCTAGTAATAGAAAATTCACCAAAATAATGCTATAAGCAAATTTTGTTTTATTTATCCAGTCATCACAGTTCTAGAATTAGGCAGTCCAGGAATGGTATGGCTGCCCAGGAAAGTTGTTAAGCCGTGTAATCGACTTTTATTTTTGAATAGCTATGGCACTTATGGACATGAAAGCCATATCACAATCAGGAAGAATGAAATTCAAAGATGTAGTACATAGGTATGTGCAAGATGAGGCTTTTAAATTTTCTTATTTTTTAGTATAACACATATGAGAAAGCGTGCCATATCATAAGCACAATGAATTTTCAAGAACAGGATATAATCCATGGAACCAGAACCCAAACCAGAACAGAACATGGCCAGTCCCCAAAGATCTTCTCTTTGCCCAGTATGCTTTATACACTAAATGGAATATTATTCAGCAACAAAAAGGATGGAACTTCTGATACATGCTACAATATGGATAAACACTGAATACTTCATGTTGAGAGGAATAATCCAGGTGCAGAAAAACACATATGGTATATTCTTGCTTATATGAAATGCATAAAGGTGGATAGTAGATTATGTCACCAGGGACTGAGGTAGGGAGTGGTTATTGCTTACTGTGCACAGAGTTTCTTTTTAAGTTGATGAAACACTTTAGGAAAATGATGTTGATTGTAGCCACATGTTGTGCATATAAATCTTACCAGTGGATTGCATACTTGAATATGATTAAAATGCAAATTTTGAATTGTACTTAGGTTACAACAATGTAAACTTTTAAAAATATATAAAGATTTTAATTTATTGTTTAGTCTTAAATTTATAGAAACATTAATAGATTCACTAAGGAAGTAAACTGTGCACCACTCAAGGATATGTAGGAAAAACAAATGAGAATATCTTTTAATTTTGTTAGGCTCAAATTTGGTGACTATTACAGTCTAAATATATTTCTTATAATGAACAAACATTTTATAAATGAGGGACAAATTGACAGGTGGTAATTTTTGTCACAAGCATGATATTCTTAATTGTTTTGCCAAAGTGTCATCAAGCAAAGGAATGTAGTATCCATGGTTTCCTTGGATTTATATCTAATGGATACAGTTCTCCTCTTTATTGAAGAGGAGAATAGTAAATTTCTAGAAGCAACATTAAAGGCTGAATCCTCACCCCTTGTCAGAGCTTTGGAGATCTAAGAGACCTGGTCCAGGTGGGGACCTCAGTCTTAAACTTTGGAATAACTTTAAGTCATGTATGTGGTAAGTTGCTGCGAGGTTGCGTCTGTGGAATGCAGGGGAGTTCATTGAGGAGAAATCATAGGAATGGTATTCTGCTGACTCAGAACCTGGGCTATTGGGAGCAGAGAATTAGTAGGAAAAATTTCCTTTCTGTCCAGACCAAAGTGCCACAGGGAAAGGATGGCTCTTGGGTAGAAGTAACAAGGAAAAGTGCTAATAAGCTCCTATAAGGAAGGTGAAAATATCTCCTCTGCTGCTGTGTGTCATCCTGTGCAACCCTAGGCTGGACTGACATGCTTGCTTCCTTGGGAGCCTGAGCTCTGCCTGGGGTACTGATGCCTGACTTGTTCCTGCTGTCTTGATGGTGAAAGAGCTTCAGTCCTGTAATTAACCACCTGGGGAGGAATTTGGAGTTCTACAAAGAGATCTTCTTCTTAAAGAAACCATCCTGAGGAGTCTGAAAAGTCAGTAGAATTTGCATGAAAAGGGTCAAGGAAATTGGAAGCCAAGGTTTTTCCCTTGAGGTCATCTGAGAGGTAGTCCAGCCTAGCCTGGAGCTGGGAGATCATCATGCTTGTTTTCCTGCTAGCATAATTAATGAATGTATTTACTTATCATGTAAAAAAGGAGATGTCCATTGGACTCAACTATGCAGGTGTCCTTGATGACAATTAAGTGATTGGGAATGGAAGCACAATTAGAAGAGGGAGTGTGTGGGATAAAGTGGTTCCAGAAAAAGCTGAACATGTATCCATGGAGGCTTTTACTAAATAGGAGTAGGGAAAAATGGGCTATTAGCAGTGAAGAAATGTGTAGCAGTGAGGGCTTTTTTAAAGAGTGCTTTATCTAAGCATGTTTCCGTATTGATGACAAAGGGCCTGTCCGATGGAGGTAAATTATAGTTTGCTAAGAATTTCATAGGACAAACACTCCCACATTGGGTACTGTATGAGAAAAGGTCAGTTTAATTTGATAGCTGTAAGGTGATATACTAAAAACTTTACTTGGCATCATTCCTTTATTGGTGAAGTTAGCCATTAAAATTTTCAGTTGCAGGCAATTGTTTAATCAACTCTTGATGTTTATACTGGGGCCTGAGTATTTTAATTGTTGCTTTGATTGAAACATTTCAAATACAGAACTGGAGGATTTTCTTTCTTTCTTTCTTTCTTTCTTTCTTTCTTTCTTTCTTTCTTTCTTTCTTTCTTTCTTTCTTTCTTTTTCTTTCTTTCCTTCCTTCCTTCCTTCCTTCCTTCCTTCCTTCCTTCCTTCCTTCTTTCCTTCTTTCTTTCCTTCTTTCTTTCTTTCTTTCTTTCTTTCTTTCTTTCTTTCTTTCTTTCTTTCTTTCTTATCTTAGCAGATTTCTTTTAAATTCTTTTATGTATGTGTAGATTTATTTAGGGGCATTGCTTGAAAGTTCATACATTTTATGTGGTCAAATCAATGTTGCATATTATTTTTCTCTCATTTCCTTTTTTTCTTTTTTTGAGTTATTTTTTATTTTTAAAGAAGTTTTACATTGCATAAATGTTACATAAAAAATATAGGAGATTCCCATATAGTCTATCCCTCCCCATTCCACACTTTCCCCCATTAACAACATCTTTTGTTAGTGTGGTACATTTGTTACAATTGATGAACACATTTTGATCCATTGTTCCTAACCATGATCTATAGTTTACATTATGGTTTACATTTCGTACCACACAATTTCATAGGTTATCACAAAATGGACTGTATTCATCATTGCATTATCGTGGAGAACAATTCTAATTTCCCAAAATGCTGCTTGGGACCTATTTTTCCCTCTCCCTGTCCTCAGAAACTGTAGTGACCACTGTCTTTGTACCAATGTTATAAGTTCTTCCATTACTAAAATAATAATAAGTTTACTTTGGTCCATAACTATATTCCCCCTTATGTTTGTTCATTTCTCAATCATGAGATTATGGGTTTGTGATGTTTGTTTGATTTCCAAATGACAGGGCATTGAGATCCTATGGGACAGATGGATGGAACGGTCCTGCTTGCAGTTGTAGATACTCTGTTTTTCAGGATGAACATTGTCCATCATCATCCTTTTGTTAGCTGTCCTGGGTGAGTCCGATGAACTGGAGAGTAGGTGTTATCTGCAACTTCCCTGAGATTTAGGGCTCAACTGGCATATGAACAAACTAAAGTTTTAAGTCTCTGGGACATATATTTAATGTGTATAGTGCTAATCTTTGGTTCAAATAAAAGGGGCAGAAGAACCATGTGTAAGGAAATTATAAATCAATCTAACTCTGATACATTGGGTAGATATGTTATCTTATATTCCTAGTTAGGCCATTGCCTTTCAAACTTAGAAAGCCATGCTTCCTTTGACATAATGATTTATAATGATTAATGTTTTATATACATTGAATTAATGATCAGTAATGATCAATATTCTATATATATTGCCCTCTTGTTTTCTTTAATGTACTTTTTGTCTTTTATGATTAGATCTATTTCTGTAATTACATCACCTTATGCCATCACCTGAAATCATTCATCTTTAACATTTGACAACAGGTCACCTTTCTCCTCTCCATATTCTAGTGGGATGCACAGTTTGTGATTATTGGGAGATATCCTAAGGAAGTGCAAAAAGGATGTAGGATTGGGGACTTATTTGGAAATAAATGAGACATTTGAGGGGTAGGAGAAAATTGAGCCTCTTTTTCTCACCGATGATAGCCATTCATTCACTGACAGGAAGGGACCATGTTAAGTATTTTACAGATATTGATTTATCATCTTAATAATTTTAGGAGGATGGATACCAAAATCTTCCCTATATAGGTGATTGTATTAAGAATTAAAATGGTTTGGTTCCTATCAAATTTCAATAGCTAATTTAATAGTAGATCTGAGCTTCAAAATCTGTTTTGTCTGGTTCCATTTGTTGTTGTTGTTGTTTTGCATTTAACCTCATTTAAAAATCTTCTACTGCTTCCCATAAAAAATTCCAAAATTTGTGCTATATATTATATTTTCTATTGTGAGAAGTTGGTTTGTTCCCTTCCCTCATTTTACTCTTGGGGTGTTCAATCTGTTTGATGTCTTGACACCATGAAATATCACTACTTTTATTTTGGATAAACTGTATTTGCTCTTTTATTAGTTTTTTTTTTAATTTTTAAATTTTTATTTTTTGGTATCAGGGAATATTATCAAGATTAGAATACCACCACAACCAAGGAAAGTTTCTTTATCAAAGTCCCTGATAAAGTAGTGATTTGAGGTGATAAATTTTCTTTTCCATCAGGTGCCTTCTATTTCTCTCTCCCTGCCTATGTAGCAGATTTTTATGTTTTCATATATGCAAGGAGTCTTTGGAATTCCTGAGTACCATTCCTAAGTATTTTGGGGAAAAAATACGATGGCAGTTTGAACTGTACTCACTCATGGCCTACTCAGTTTTCTGTGGATGAGAAGAGCATTTTATCAACAGGGCACCAGGAAATCATTTTGTTGTATTTGTGTGTGTGTCTTTCTCTCTGTGTATGTCTCTGTGTTCTGTGTGTCTGTATGTTTCTATGTGTGCATGTGTGTCTGTCTTCCTGTGTGCGTTTGTGTTTGACTGTGAGTGTCCATCTCTGCGTATGCTTGTGTGTGTGTATGTCTGTGTGTGTCTGTTTGTGTCTATGTGTGTCTGTCTGTCTGTGTTTATCTGTGTATCTCTTTGCATGTGTGTCTATGTGTGTGTGTCTCTTTGAGTAAATCTATGCATATTTGGTGGTTTGCATAATCATCATAACAAAAGTACTTTAGTTCATAAATTCTAATAAGTGTCTTCTACAGTATAGAATATGGACACAGGAGTGGTTCCCTTTCATTTCATTGAAACATTTTGTGATTGCTAATTTCATTTGCCAACTTATCTAGGTTACAGTTCTTGCACAAGCATGCTCTGACCTGACTATTATTGTGAGGATATTTTTTTTTCTTAGAGTTTCTAAGGCTAACAGTTTTATTTTTTTAAACATGTATACATATTATTTTTAAAGAATCTTTAGATTACATAAATATTATATAAAAAATATAGGGGACTCCCATCTGCACCCTCCCATACTTTCCCACATTAAGAACATCTTTCATTAATGTGGAACATTTATAAAAATCGATGAACACATATTGAAGCATTGCTATACCAAGGAGTATAGTTTACATCATAGATTACATTCTGCCCTACAATACTTTATATGTTTTGACAAAATGTATAATTGCCTGTATCCATCATTGCCCTGTCAAGCAAGAGAATTCCAATGTCCTGAAAATGCCTGCAAGTTACACTTATTCTTCCCACCATGAGGATATTTTGTAGATGGATTGAAATCAGTAGTCAGTTGATTGCATCTAGGGCTAATTATATCTACTATCAAGGAAGGATATTGTCTTCATTAAGGAGAGATATCTCCTCATCCAATCAGTTTGGGCCTTCAAGGGAGAACTGAGAATTTCAGCAGTCAGGAAGAATTTCTATCTCTATTTCAGACAATCAGCTTCTCTTGGGGAAGTTGGAGTCACCTTAATCAAGTTTCTTACTTGTAGGCTGACCTTTGGAATTCAGAGTTGCCAATTCCCCATAGTTGTATAAGCCAAATTGTATAGTAAATACAAATCTGTTTTTCTGGGGAATACAAATACAGATTTGACACCAGGAGTGCTTTTTGAGAAAGAGTATTTTAAGAATGAAATTTCTGAGTTTGTTCTGGGGTTTTCAATGGTTCTTTCAGTTGATTAGACTAAGGAAGAGTAATTACTCCTTTTCCAAAGATAAAGTGAAATATCATTGGTATGATCTTTACAGAATAATGTGGACTCAAAAAGTTTTTATCCCCATGCAGCTCTTTAATTAGTGTGCCATTTTTTTAAAAATCTGAAATGTATCAGAACAGTTTATCTAGTGTACCTAGTTAGGGTTGAGTTTGAACTGCAAGTAACAGGTGACTAAAAAGAGATGCTTAAATATGTTTTGGGGTTTATCTATCCACACCTCACAGGTCTAGGATTAGGGAGTCCAGGGTTGTTATGGTAGGGCAATGACATTGTTAAGAATTCCAACTTCTTTTAATTTATTCAACATGTGTTTTTCATCCACAAAGACTAGCTGCTACACCTCCAGACACCTAATCCACATCTCAGTGAGAAAGACTGGGAGCAGATATAGTGATGTAGTGTCTTTCTTTTTTTCTGTTCTTAAAATGAAGAACATACATGTTTTCCTAGTAACTCATATAGTAGACTGAAGATTACATCTCTGTGACCAAATATGTGGCATATATTATTGTAGGCAAAGTACTGTGCTTTCAATGATGTGCATGTAATAACCCATGGAGCCTCTGAATATATTCTCTTACATGATAAAGAGGAACTAAGTTAGCAGATGGCATTAACATAATTAGCTGACAATTAGATATGAAGATTATCATGGATTATTAGGCTGGGACAAAATATCAAAGAGGAAGCAGAAAAGTAAGTGTGAGTGGTGCCAGGTGTGAAGACTTGATGACTTATTCTGGGTTTTAAAGGTTGAAGAAGGATATGAGCCAAGGAATATGGGCAGCCTCTAAGAAGCTGGAAAATGCAGAAAAATAGATCCTTGCTTGGAGCATCCAAAAAAGGGCACAGCTCTGCAGACATACTGATTTTTAGCAAGCTGAGGATCATTATTGAATTTTGACCTCTAGGACTGAAAGGTAAGAAGTTTGTGTTGTGTTAGCCAGTAAGTTTGTGGTAATTCATTACATCAGCTGTATGAACTAATGCCGATGATATCTCCTGAGTTCCTTGATGATTAAGCTAAGTATATGTCCGCTCCCCCAAAAAACAGTGTTCAGCTGTTAACAAAAAAACCATTAATAGGCAATGTAGCTATGTTTTCCACATAGAGTATTAAGGATGATAATTTTTAAAAAGAGGAATAAAGAGGAAATATTTACCCACTCATTACTAAAATGTGTAAGAAAGCCATGCTGATCAAAACATTGAGAAATTGGCTTAATAGATATATCAATAAAGCAGAATAATAAAAAAAGAATCCTGCAAAATACAAGCAATGAAATCACAAAATTTGCATCCAAAGCAATGAGTAAAGGAAAATCTAAAAGCAAATGGTGCTTATACAATTGATCATTTGTTGGAAGGAAATAAAATTAAATTCATATCTTAACATCAATTGCCATAAATTGAAATTGGAAAAAAGATTAAAAATAGCATAGGACTTTTGGAGGAAAGTATAGATTAACTCTCTGAGCATAAGCTGAGATGAAAGAAAAACAAAGGGATAAATCTGAGCACATAGATGAAGCCCATGAAGATCTGAATGTAAAAATATAGTGTTTATAATTTAAAAACATGATAAAGAAATCTGTTCACAAATGAAAAACTAAGGAGATTATTGTGAACATATTTGATATTCCAAAATGGAACAATGTAGATGTAAAAAAAGTGAAAAAAAACACCTAATGTAAACTCTGAACTGTAGTTAATAGTTCAATTTTAATATTCTTTAATCAATTTTAAGAAAGGTACGACAGTAATTAAAGTGTTATGAATAGGGTGGTACATGCGAATGCTTGTAAACCAGCAAATTTCTGAATTAAAAAAGTTGTTGTAAATAAGAGAAAACATACTAAAGTAGCTAAAGAATCAAAAGTTGTAAACCAATGATTCAGACAGCAAAAATACAAATAACTTATAAATATGAAAATATGCTCAACTTCACTAACATCAATGAAAGTGAAATTAAAATATCCAGGAAATTTAATTTCTCAATAATCACTTTGACAAATAAATTACAAATGTCCAGAGGTGGAGAGGATGTGTTAAAATATGAAAACTGTGAATTGCCAATGGAAGCTGACTTGTCCAATAAAGGTCTTTACCCTTTTATTTGGTTTGTTTTGGGGCTGCTTCCACCAGAAGCAGGAGTTTAATTCAAAACAACTCCTGAGCTCTTTGACATTTAACCATTATTACTATCATGTTTGACATGGGTGAGTACATTGTGATGCCTAAGGGAGTGTCCTCACTTTAACAGGCTATGTTTGAACCCTAACTCTGCTTTTTCACTACCTCTGTGACTTTGAGGTAGTTACTTAATTTCTGTAACTCCTTCTTTCCTCATCTGTAACAAAGGGGCAATGATACTAGCCACATCTAACTTAAAAAAAAAAAAAAAAAGAGCTAATACATAAAAACGTTAAACAGTGTTAACAATAGGATGTGTTGTCATTTTTAGTCAATAGATTCAAAGTTCTTTTCCAGGTGAAAACCTTTCACTAATTCAATATATTTGTATTTTCAGGTCCAGACCCACTGTATACTTACTCATCCACTGTTACGTGCTATTTTGTACTTTTACCCTTAGGCTTTCTGTATTGTACTAACCAACCCCCAAATCACTGACCTGCTCTTCAAAAAAAAAAAACTTGACATCATCCTAATATTTTTTTTATTCAAATCACAGGGAAATATATACTGCATCAGAATGGAACATATATCAGATTCTTGTTTTAGATATTACTAGTGGGTAGAATTACACAGCAAATAAATAATTCCTTGTTTAGGTCTATATGTCATCTATATTACTGAAGAACCACTAATCAGTCAGTCATTAATTGTGATTAAAATTACTCAAGTAATTTTTCAACATTAATTGAAAACTGTTGTGTGAAACATGTCTATTCAGAGAAGTAACAGAATTATATGTGAGTATTTAAAGTAAATTTGAGATGAAGAGTGAAGCATATTTTCCAAGTAACAACAATAATTTCTTACTTTAGGAAATGGAATAGTTTGAGATTTTTGAATTTCTCTTGGTTGTCTTGTATCTTCTTCCACCACATAATTATACTGTTTGGCAATTAGAAGATGCAAATATTTTTTGAATGCTTTAAGAATTTGGTGGAAAAATTGATTCATGAAATTTTACTGAGAAGTAACTTGACCCATCATGCCTTTTATTTACTTAGGGTATTTTTTTCAGTATCTGAAAGTTGAAATTATTTCTGTCATAACTGTAAACAAACTTATCATATATCTTATCATAAATGTGTTAAAACATACTATGCATACCCTTATTTGCATATCTCTTTGGCCTAAAAATCTTAAAGCTAATACAAAGTGGCATGTTTTAGAAGATTGTAGAAGAAAAAAAAAAATCACTTTAAATACCAGCCTTTTGAATTTCCAAAAGAATTTAGTGAGAAATAATAGAACATACATTGACAAAATTTTGGCAGTTCATTTCAATAAAATATAATATAACAACATAAATACATTTCAGATTTTCTGTTTATGGTGATATAAACTTTAAGTAATATATGTTGATGACAGTGCAATACTGTGAATGGTATTTTACCATTAAATTGTAAATTGCAAATTTTTGAATTGTATGTATATTTCTACAATAACAATTAAAATATATAAATATTAGTTTTCTTTTAAGTCTTTACAAAAATAAATTATACTAGATCTATTAATTAAATTTATTGAGCATCCTTTAAGGATATGGGGGAAATTATGTGAGACATTCACTATAAGGTATATAGTATATAAAAATCTCTGAATATATTTCTCATAATCAGCAATCATTTTATAATTGAGGGAC
Organism: Cabassous unicinctus; assembly: GCA_029593785.1. NCBI lineage: Eukaryota > Metazoa > Chordata > Mammalia > Cingulata > Chlamyphoridae > Cabassous > Cabassous unicinctus. Next base: position 17,883 of record JAQZBX010016003.1, on the reverse strand, counting down.
TAAAGTAAGGATCTTAACTTGTGCTACAAACATAATATTCCTAATTGCTTTGTGATAGCATTATCAGCTTAATGCAATCATTTTATGTCAAATGAACACTGATCTTCATTTGCTACAAAGGGAAAAGAGCAATTTCTCATAGTGACTCCTAGGATGACTATATCCAAACACCATGTCAGTGTTTTGGAAAATCAAAAGACCTAGGGCACATGGGTCCCTTAGGGTTAACTTTTGAAGTAAATTTTTATCAAAGGATTGGGTAAGTTGATAAGAGGTTAGAAATATGGAAGACAGGAGAGTTCTTGGAAGAGAGATAATAAAACCTGGATTCCCCTTACTAATAATCTGGTGCTTAGAGTACAGAGAATCAGTAAGAAAAACTTTCTCCCTGTGCAGACCTTGTAACACAGGGAAATGATCGTTTAGGGGCTGGAGCAACAAGAGGGAAAGGTGCCTAATTCGCAGATATAGGGAAGCTGTAAATATCTCCTCTGCTGAGGTCCATTATCTTGTGTACCCTTGGGCTGGGTGTGCATGGTTGTTACTTTTAGAGTCCTAAGTCTGGTTCCCAACTGATTCCTGACTCTCTCCTGCTGTCCTGTGTGGGGATAGAATCTTTGTTCTCCATCATCAATCACCTAGGCAGGGATTCTGACTTCTGCAGAAAGACCTTCTTGAAGATTCCATCCAGATGATTCAGAGAGCCCAGTAGATCCTGCAGGAAAGAGTCAGGTTGGATTGAAGCCAAGGGTGTTGGATTGAGCTCACTTGGGAGCCAATCCAGCCTATACCAGAACTGAGATATCCTTGCACTTGTTTTCCCACTTGCTCAGTTAATGAAGGTTTTTTTTTTTATTATTATGTTAAAAAGAATTGCCCATTTGGGTCAGTAATGAAGGACACATTGTGGATGACTTGCAGATGGGAATGGAAGCCCAATTAGAAGTGGGTAAGGAAGGGATAAAGCAGTTCCAGGAAAACGAGCTTTGCAGTTAAGTGGGAATAGGGAAATGAGGTATTAGAAGTGGCATGATGTACAGTGAACTGAGGCATTGTTTTGTTTTTGTTTTCACTTTTAAGATGAGGTATATTTTGCAAGTGCTTTTATTTATGGGAAATATCCAATACAACAGAGGTAAATAATTCCTTTCAACAGCATTTCATGAGACGTAATCTCACATTGGATAGTCACATAAAAAGATTATTTTTATTTAATGGGTGGAACAGATTTTTAATCAGCAATGTATTTTTTTAAAAGATCAGGTTTTTACTGCAAAATTATTAAAAACACACAGCAGCACTTTATTAAAGGCATTGTGAAGCACTCCTCAGGACCAGAAACCCACTCACTAGAACAGTTTATTTCACAAAATCACATTTTAAAAAGAGTGTGAGCTCCTGTCCACTCAGGGACTTGTGCATTTATGGCTCTGACCAAGCTGAGTCTGTGGGTTAGCCAGAATGCTGGCTATGGGGGGTGGGGAAAAGGACCCATTTTCCAGTCCAAGAGGCTTTGGTGTTCTGGGCACAGGCTTGCTCCAGCTTCTATAATGGGGGTGGAGAAGCTGTGTGGCAGCCTCCTTCCCCCTGTACCTTGGCAATTAGTATTATAGGGGAAGTTAAATATGTCATTTATTGGCCATTTACTTCCCCCATTTAAAATTATTTGTGCAACTCTTTGCTTTTTTATACTAGGGTATGTTTTCCTTCTTCTTTTTAAAAAATAATCTTTAGAACAAAGAACTGCAGACATTTTCCCTCAACTTTGCTCTTTGCCGTTTAGTTCTTCTATGTCTGTATAGACATATTTGGAGAAATGTGTGAATGTCTATCATCATTACATATGATGTTCCCCCCATTGTTTTTCCAACTTAGAAAGTTCTGCTTCCATCAAGTTAATAGGTCACTTTTCATACTAATTACCACCTTTCATTCACATCCATTTTCCTTATTGTGCTTTTTGGCCCCTTGGTTTGCCACCATTTGGAAGGTGTTTTTCTTTCCATTGAATCACAGGTTGCCTTTATTCTTTTCATAATCTAGAGCATTTTCCAGTCTGTGTTTGTTGGGAGGGATACAGAGGAAGTGAAACAGGGCTGTTGAATAGGGTCTGAGAGGTGCAGAAAGAATATGACATTTGAGAGTCAGAAGAAAAATGTGCCTCCTCTCAACATCAGTGATAAGCAATTCTTTATTAACAGGATGGAGAGATGCTTAGGTTTGTATGTGTATTGATTAAGTTTGTTAAGTGGTTTAGGAGGATGGATGCCATAATGTCAACTATATAGGTGAAACGCTTTTTTTTTTTTTACTTTTTTATGTTTAATGAAGCTTTAGATGACATAAACGTTACAACAAAAATATAGGAGATGCCCATATCCTCCACCCACACCCCATCCCACACTTTCCCCCATTAACAACAACTTCATTAGTGTGGTACATTTGTTACAATTGATGAACACATATTGAAGCATTGCTACTAACCATAGACTATAATTTACATTATAATTTACACTTTGCCCCACACAATTTTACAGGTTTTGACAAAATATATAATGGCCTTTATCTGTCATTTCAACGTGATGAAGGACAAAATCAATGTCCTGAAAATTTCCCATATTACACCTATTCTTCCCTCTCCCTCCCTTTAGAATTTCTGGCAGCCAATGCCTTTGTAGCAATGATACAAGTTCTTCCATTACTAGAATAATAATAAGTTTACTTTATTCCATATTTGCATTCACCCCTTATGTTTATTCATTTCACAATCTTGAGGATTTTGGAATGGTGATTCTCACTCTATTTCCAATTGAGAGGGCGCTTAAATTCCATGTGGCAGATGGATGGAAATGTCTTGCTTGCAGTTGTTGATACTCTGTATTTTTGGAATGGGCTTTGCTCATCATCATCTCATTGTTTATTGTCCTGTGTGGTTCCAATGAACTAGAGTAGGTGTTGCAACTCTGCTGAGATTCAGAGCTCAACCAACATATGAACAGACTGAAAATTTAAGTCTCTGGGACATATATTTAATAAGTTTAGTGCTAATTATAGCTTCAGATAAAAGGTATAGATGAGCCATTTGTAGGGCAATTATAAGTGAGTCTAATTCTGTTACATTGGGTTAACATATATTACAAAGTAAGGCCCATTGACAGGGCGCCGAATTCCTGAGATTGTTTGTTCTGCCTATAGTGTCTAGATGTCTCTAGAACCCTCAGGAGCCCTACTGCTTGAGGCACTGTTTACAGAGGCCGTCAATGAGATTCTGCTGAGACTCATGTAAGCGTAACCTCTGGAATGAACTTTCAACTCGCTTTGAAATCTCTTAGTCATAAAAACACATTTGTATTTAAGATTTCCCCCTTTGGTCAAGGTTCTCTTCCAAATGCATCACTAGTTGGCAATTGATAATAATCCCTCAGTGTCTGGGAGGCTCATCCTGGAAGTCATGCCCCATGCCAGAGGAAGGTAGTGTCTTTATATGCTGAGTTTGACTTAGAAAGAGGCCACATTTGAGCAACTAGGAGCCTTTCAGGAGATAAATCTTAGGCAATATATAATACAAGGCCAACTTCCAATTTCACAAGAAAAGTTTCCTATTACATAATTATATAATTTGCTAATCACAACCCACGTAATCAGAGGGTTTTTGCCTCTTTTTTAGAGAATGTAGCAGGACTTCCCAGGATGTGAATTCAGTATTCTTATGTTATTGTGTGGGTCTCCACCAACTGAAACAATGCCCCATGACAACTTGGACTTATTCATAGGCCATGGAGGCATGCGCAAAGGCTTACCCCTCCCAACACCACCCCCCAACACTGACAGCCGGCACTAGTGATCCTTACCTGCCACAGTTGTGAACATTCTGTGAACCAAAACCTCCTTAAAAATAATGCAAAAAAATAACAAATAAAAATAATAAGAAAACAAAATAATATTAAAAATAACCAATATAATAAAAAATGTTAATAAGAAATTAAAAACAAATAAATTTTTTTTCATCTATCTTTCAACACCATAAGATCTATTCTCTTTTTCTGAACAGAAACAATTTCTTCTCTGTGTTCCCCTATTGTCTTATTCTTTTTCACTTTATCATTAAAGAAGCTTTAGGTTACAGTAAAGTAGGGGATTCCCATATTCCCAACCCACTCTCCCTCTTCCACTCTCCCCAAACATGTATATGGTACATTTGTTACAAATGATGTACAAATATTGAAGCAATGCTACTAACACTACATTATTGTTTACCTTTTGCACCATACACTTTTATAGGTTTTGACAAAATTTAAAATAACCTATATCCATCATTGCAAGATCATGCAGAACAATTCTAATGCCCTAAAAATGCCGTATGTTCCATCTTCCTCTTCTCCCGTCCCCCGCCCCTCGGAACTTATGGTAACCACTAAATTTCAATTTTTAAAGAATCAGGTTCATAGTTGCATGCAATAATATTGAGGGTTTGACATATTGGTCAGCTTTCTTTATTAAGCACTACCTGTGTTCTCGAGAGATTGTTGCTCTTCTGCTTGAAAACATAGCAGGACTCCCTGGATAGGAGATTAATGTTTTATTCTTTATCGTGTGGGTGAAAGTTTTAAATTTCAATGTTTATCAACTAATATATGACACATTTGAGATTCAAAAACAGGCTATCTGATTCAAAAATGTTGCACTTAATATAATTTTAAAATACATCAATTGCTTCATGTAAAAAGATCCCAACATTTTTTAGACTTGCTATTTATTTTCTATTGTGAAATGTTTATTCCCATTGTTCATTTTACTCTTGGAATGATCACTCTATGAAGTGTCTTTTCACTGTAAAAGCATATTACTGTCTTTGTCGTTTGGATGAATTGCTTTTTGTTTTATTATTTTTTCTCGGCTTCAAGGGGATATAACTGGACTTGGAATGTTTTCAGAACTGAGGAAGGCTTTCTTCATCACAGTTTCTCAGGGAATACGTGAGTTTATGTTTTTACTTTTACTTTAAGTCCTTTTAATTTTTTCCTCTCTTACTACAGAGAAGATTTTTATGTTTCTTTAAACACAGGGCAGAAAGTGACCATAACAAAAGGGATCACCATGTTTACATTTGCAAGGGAGGCTTGTCAGCTGGAATTTCAGAGCACTATTTCTAAATATATGGAGAATAGAAAATATTATGTTGTCAGTTTGGGCTGATCAGTGTGGCTGAGTTTGAGTAGAGCATGATGTTACCTCGTCCCTATGATGTCAAGGTGTGCATTCAGTATCTGTGCACAAGTGTGTTTGATGGTGTGTGAGCAGTTCTCAGAACAGGGTTATCTTGGCTCATATATTCCAATAGGTGTTTCTGATAATACAGAACCTGGATACAATCCTACAAATGCCAATAGGACTAGTCTAATTCCATTTGGTGGGATAGCTTTGCAACCAAATTAATGAAGTGTGAGAAGTACAACACATGGATAAAGGACTCCCTGAGTTTGGAGTCTCAAGACCACCTTGCTCTTAAATCTTTTGTGAAATCATCTCTCTTCACTGACTCCTTACTCATTTCCCTTTCACCCTGAACATCTGAAACAAGTCATTTTTTAGGTTCTTTGTCCTGGATGTTCTCTCTACCGGGCATAGACTTCCTCATATACTCAGGGCTCCTGCCTTCTCTTCTTGAGGTGCCTCTTCAAATTTCACATCCTATATGGAATTTTCCTGAACATCGAGTGAAAAATAGCACCCTCACTTGACTGTTTTTACCTGCTTTCTTTTCCTTAAAGCATGTGTAATCAAGTTATTTGTAATATGATTATGTTTTTATTTGCATATATTCTTTCTCTATCTTCAGAATGTTGGGACTTTTAGGTTACAGCACTGTAGACTCACTGCCTTAACTGTACATGACTCTCAGTCATATATCAATATATATTCCATATACAAATGAATTTCTCATGAGATCTATAGATTACCTGGATTCTTGAGAAAAGGCTGAGTTTGGGGGAAGGCATTCCTAATCAGACGTGTCACTAGAAATACATTAAAGGGATGAGATCCATATAAATAATGTAGAAATTAAAATTTTCACTGAAATTGAAAATTTGTTGCATTTTTGTTTGGATAGTGTTGTTTGTTTATGTGAAAACTACCCAAAAGTTCCATTCTATTTCTTTTTAGTCACTTCAACCACATGGGACCTGGAAATGAAATACATATTTCAGAATTTCCTCTCCTGGGATTGCAGAGAATCTGGAATTGCAGCCCTTCCTTTTTGGGCTGATCCTGTCCACATACCTGGTCAGTCTTTGGGAAATTGCTCATCATCCTGGCCATCACCCCTTTTACTCCAAACTCCATACACCCATGTATTTCTTCCTCTCCAATTTGTCGTTTTGTGACATCTGTTTATCCTCCACCACTGTCACAAAAATGCTAGTGAACATCCAGGCTCAGAGCAGAGTAATAAGCTATGCAGGATGCATCACCCAGATGTACTTTTACTTGCATTTTGCAGGGTTGGACAACTTACTCCTGGCCGTGATGACCTATGACCACTTTGGGGCCATCTGTCACCCCCTCCATTACATGGTCACCATGAACCCCTGGCTCTGTGTCCTGTTGGTTCTGGAGTCCTGGACCATGATTGTTATACAATCCTCTTTACAAGGGTCAAAGGTGCTATGACTGTTTTTTGTACACGCATGGAAATTCCCCTGTTTTTCTGTGAACTCTGTCACGTGGTCCAACTTGTGTGTTCTGACACTTTCCTCAATTATTTAGTGATGCATTTTGCAGCTGGGGTGATGGGTAGGGGTCCCCTAGCTGGGGTCCTTTTTTCTTACTATAGGATTGTTTCCTCCATACATGCAATCTCATCAGCTTAGGGCAAGTATAAAGCATTTTCCAGCTGTGCATCTCACCTCTCAGTGGTCTCCTTATTTTATTGTACAAGCATAGGGGTGTACCTTAGTTCTGCTGCTTCACACAGCACACATTCAGGTACACCAGCCTTAATGATGTACACTTTGGAGACACCCATGCTGAATCCCTTCATCTACAGTATGAGGAATAAAGACATAATGGAGGTTTTGAACAAATGCTTTGGGAGGAAAGCCTGAGATGTGTCATTTGTCCAGTAGCAGCTGAAAAGTTGGTTTTAGCAGCTCTCCAAAACTCGGCAGTAGAAATTTGTTTTTTTCACTCAGATAATGGATGTAGACCTGCTTAGAATCAAGGTGACCTCAAATATGATGAAGTAAAATTTTATATCATACAATTTGTTATGAGAGCAACTTTTAATTTTTAATGATGAAAATATCCACCTTGAGGTGTACAAGTTTCATGTTGATGCTTAAGGGTTTTTTTATTGGAGTAAAGAATGGGTTGCATTTTCTATATAATTTTATTGTATCACCTTTCTATTTGTTTGAATACTTCCAGGGCCACCTATAAATATGACACCTTGCTTCTCTATCAACAGAATATCCAACCTTTTTCAAAATTATCAATTCACAAAAAGACAAAAACTGTATGATTGCCTTATTATCAATTAAATATATTATGTAAAATATAAAATGTATTATGTGAACTATAAATATGGGTAGAATTGTATATATAAAACCATTTTTAAGCTGAACAAATGTAAGTTAATGCTAAAAAATATTAATGTCAAAAATTATATTAAGTGAAGGAGATGAGACAGAGTACTACATATTTTATGATTCCATTTATATAAAATATAAATATAAATCAGTTTATAATGAAATTATACTAGTGATTATGTAGGTCTGAGGAAGGAATTGTAAAGGCTGTTGAGTCTTTCTTTTTGGATTAATGAAATTGTTCTAAAACTTTTGTGAGGATGAGTGTACAACATTGTGATTATACTAAAAGTCATTGATTATACACTTTGGATGGATCATATGGTATGTGAATATATTTCAATTAATCTACTAAATAAATCAATAAATAATTGTTCAAAAATAGCCAGAAACAACTGTATGTATAGCAGGGGAAACGTACATTGATAGGTGAGGAATTTTTATTTGTCTTTTAAATTTATTATTATTGAAATAATGAAAGCCTAAAAACCAGAACATAACCAGGTCTCCCTCCCAGTGAGCCTTATTTTGTGACAATTTCAGGCACCACTACTGACACTAAGCTAATCACTATCCAGAATCTTAACACCTTAGAATATGTGTTTGCCTTTTTAAAACATTTCAGAAAAGGAATTGCATTATGTGCATTCTTTTGTGATTGGATTTTGTGCTTAACAGTATGCTTTAAAATTTATTTAAGTTAGGAAAATACATGTTTGTCCAGTAGCTCATATAACAGACATAGCTTAACACCAATTACTGTAGTAATTTGAAATTGGAGGAAAGATATAAAATCATATAGAGTGTCTAGAAGAAAATAAAGAAAAACCAAGGTAAAAGAAATACAAAGGAATAGAAATGAGAATATAATTGATTGACTCAAGTACAATTAAAAAAAAACTTGCATGTCAAAAACATCATGAAGAAAATAAAGTGCAGATTTAAAACCAGGGACTATATTTACAACATGTTGGGCATTACAACACATAAAAATATAGATAGGTCTATTATGAGAAAAAATACTCCAGAAAACTAATTAAAGGATGCAAACCAACAACTTAGAAAGAATAACACAAATATCATAAACATGAAAATATTCCCAACTTAACTAATTATCAAAAAAATTGAATGAAATAATTAAGGAAACCAAATTTCCCTATCATCAATTTGTTGAATAAAATAAAAACACCCAGATGTGGTGATACCAAGGTAAAACAGAAAAATTTTCCAAAGAAGGAACTATCAATGGAAGGTGGCCTGTTCAAGGAAAGGGCTCCTGGACTTCAGGAAGATGGCAGCAGAGAAGTTAGGCAGGATTCAATTCTCATAAAAACAACGGCATAAGGGCAGAAAGCTGTCCAAGAGAGCTGCTTTGGGGATCTGCAGACCAAGAGAGTGTTGCACAGCATCCAGGAAGGAGAAGGACAGAGAGACAAAGAGGCCAAAAGAAAACAATGAGTTACTTGCCCCTGTGGCTGTAAATGGCACATATATCCCTCCCTCAAGGTGAATAGCCTTGGTAAAACCACTGGCTCAGTGCAGCCAACTGAAAGGGGAAAAAAGGTCCTCATCCCTGGGAGAAAGAGGGGCTGGTGGAGAGTGGAGAGTGGTTTCTCTTCAGTGAGTTTGGCCAGCTGATCCTTCTTTGAATCTTGGCTGTAGCCAGCACAGCACTAAAAAAGAGAACTACCTGTGGGAAAGATGAAGGGGAAATAAGTGTGGGGCCAGAACCGAGCAAAGTCAGAGAGAGAGTGATGGAAGTGTGAAGGGAGAAAGGGCAGGTAGAACAGAGGAAAAAAAAAGATGTCAGCCAGCATTGAAGCTGCCCTAGGGAGAGAAGAGGAGGTTTCCAATCAGGTAGGTTGTCACAACTACCCACCCTGGGAAAGAGAGGAACTAGGTCAGTGTGGAGGTGGACAGAAAGGCTCCAATTGTGCTGGAGAGAAGGAAGCCAGGAGAGATAGTTGGCAAACTGTTAGAAGCCTAACTTGACTGAGGGACAAGAGGGTGAGGAGTGTCAGATAAGTTTCAGAAGCTTACCTATCCTGTGAAGTGGGTATAGCTCAGTGTAGGAATGTCTGCCTCATATATACTGGGTCCCTGTTTCAATTCCTAGTACGTCCTAAGAAAAGGGAACCAGGGTGTGATCTAGCAGGCTGTCAGGCACCCAGCTGGAACCAAGTGACAGGGAATTCATAGATTGATTTTCTATTGTATGTTTTTTCATCTGATTTAAAAATAAATTATAGTTTAATTTTACAATTCTTTATTTTATTCTATAAAATTGGATACCTTACCTGTGAAGGGTGGGCTGCAGGTTGATTGACTGATAAGCACCAGCAGGCTGAGACAATTCTTAGTAGTCTAAGAGTAAAGAATGTTTTTCCTGGGTTGGTTTTTCTTCCTGCCTTTTTGTGCTTTCTTTCCCCCTCTTTTGTTGTTCCCTTCTTTTCTTTCATTTATCTCACTAGATTCTTTGTTTCTTGACTTTCTTTCATTTTTCCCTCTTTAGCTGTTTTTCTTTCATTCCAAATTCTATTTTAAATTCATTTTTTCTTCTCATGTTTCTAGTTTTTAAATTTTATTCTATTTTTTCTTGTTTTATTGTTTTATTCCTCCTTTTTTGTTCTTATTCCTTTGTATTTTATTAAGATTATTCACTCTTCTTATTTATTTCCTGCTATTTATGGCTAATTTTCTTTCTTTTTTATTATTACTATCAAATGTTTCACTTCTCTCTATTCTTTTTTATGGTCTTAATATTTTTTCAAGGAAACATGGACAACTACAAGGAAAAAGAATAAGTGGAACCACGTGTCAAAGAGGAACCATAACACAAAGCAAAACAAAATAAACTCTAGAGTATTAAGAGAAGCTAACCATCTGAATAACCCCATTAATATAAGCAGATGCTTAGATATTAACAAAAAATTTACAAACCATTCTAAAAAACAGTATGACATGGCCCAACCTAATGAACAAAGTAAAAAACAAGAGGAGATACAGAATGTGGAAAAGCTAATCAAGGATGTACAAACAAATATTGTGAATCATCTTAATGAATTGAAGGAAGAGGTTAGAATATTAAGACAACACTGAGGAACATGCTGAGGAAGATGTAAATGCAAATAAAAAGATTACAGATCTAATGGTGATGAATGGCAGAATGCAAGAAATCAAAAAAATACCATGGAAGCACATAACAGCAGATTTGAACAGGCAGAGGAAAGAATCAGTGGGGTTGAAGATCGTAGAATTCAACAGATACTAGAAAAGTTTGATAACAAAACAGAAAAAAATCTACAGGGACTCATGAAACTAAATGACAATTGAAAACCCACAAACATATGCATTATAAGCATTACAGAGTGAAAAGACAAGTGAAAGGGGAAAAATGAGTATTGGAGGAAATAATGGCTGCAAATTTCTCAACTCTCTTGTGGGACATGGATGTAGAATTCCAGGAAGTTCAGCACACTCCAAACAGTATAAATCCTAGCAGGTCTACCCAAAGACATATTCTTATCAAATTGTCCAATGCTCAAGGCAAAGAGATAATAATGAAAGCAGCAAAAGAAAAGAGATCCATCACATACAAAGGAGCTCCATAAGATTAAGCACCGTTTTCTCATCTGAAACCATGGAAAAGAAAAAGCAGTAGCATGATATAGTTAAGGTGCTAAAGAAAATAACTGCTAGCCAAGAATTCTGTATGCAAAAAAACTGTTATTCAAAAATAAAGGGAATTAAAAATATTCACAGATAAACAGAAATTAAGAAAGTTTGTCAAAAGATACCTGCCCTTCAAGAAATACTAAGTGGAGTTCTACCGGTTTATAGGAAAAAAAAAAACATGAGAAAGAGTTTTGGAAGAGAGTGTAGAAAAGAAGCATATTAGTAAGAATAACTAAAAAAGATAAAGAAAGAAACAAAAACAAAATATACCTTATATAATCCTAAAGGAAAAAAAAAAGGCAAATGTAAGTAATACTTTGACAGTAATCTTTAATTTTAATGGATTAAACTCTCCAATCAAAAGACACAGATTGGCAGAATGGATAAGGAAATATGACCCTTTTTTATGCTTCCTACAAGAACTTCACCTTAAACCAAGGGATGTAAGGAGGTTACAAGTACAAGTTTGGAAAAGGTTTTACATGCAAAGGATAACTAAAAAGGAACAGGCTTACATATACTAATATTGGACCAAAAAAGACTTAATATGAAAAACTAGCTAAAGAAACAAAGAAAGACACAATATATTTATAAGAGGGGCAATTTATCAAGAAGAAAGAACAAACATAAACATTTATGCACCTAACCAGAGTGTCCCAAAATACATGAGGCAAACATTGGAAACACCAAGTGGAGAAATAGATGATTCTACTATTATAGTGGGGAACTTTAAAAAATACAATATCACCATTAGAAAGAACATTTCAACAGAGGGCCAATAAAGAAACAGAGATCATGAATAATGCATTAGAGCAGGGGTTCTTAACCTTTAATGTTCCACAGACCATTTTGTCAGTCAGGTGAAAGCCACAGATCCTTTCTCAGAATATAGCAGCTGATAGTTTTATGACACTGAGCATTGGCATGCCTTCAAATTAAAATTTAGAATTACTCAAAAGTACATTTTAAAACTTTCTCATAATTTCAACACGGGATAATATAACAAAATTCAACTTCTGTACAATCAGTCATTTTTGGTAAATATTTAGAAATTTGAGTTTTCCCATGGTATCATAAAACCATTTCCAACATCCTTACCAAACTTTTTCAGGCAGTTATCCACTGCACTCAAAAAACATTACATGAAATAAAATCACAATTAGTCCACACTAGTCTGAGTGTTGTTTAATAAACATATCACACCTGCACCAAGCTGTCTCCAAAAGAATAAAGTTTATTTGAAATTTCAATTCAAGCTCACAGGCTCCCTGGAATATTTCCATGGGCCACTTGAGGGTCTGTGGACCCCTGGTTAAGAACCCCTGCATTAGAGCATCCAGTCCTAATAGACATATGCAGAATATTACACTCCAAAACAGCAGGATATACATTGTTCTTGAGCACACATGAATTATTCTCCAGGACAGACCACATGATAGGTCACAGAACAACTCTCAATGAATTCAGAAAGATTGAAACTATGCAAAATAGTTTCTCTGACCAAAATGTAATAAAGCTCTACATTAATAAGTGGCTGAGAACCAGAATAGGCACCAATATATGGAACTAAACAACACATACTTAGACATCAGTAGGTCAAGAAAGAAATTGCAAAAGAAATCAGTAACTGCTGTAAAATGAACAAAAGTGAGTACACAACATATAAAAACCTAGGGAATGAAGCAAAAGCAGAGTTAAGAGGAAATTTATAGTGATAAATGCCTATATTAAAAAACAAAAGAGAGATGAAATCAAAGATCTACACTCACACCTGGAGAAATTTGAAAAAGAACAACAAAATAATCCCAAAGCAAGAAGCAAGAAGAAAGAAGGACATAACAGAGATTAGTGCAGAACTAAAGGAAATTGAGAAAATAAAAAATAAACACTGGAAAAATTTTACAAAACCAAAAGCTGGCTTTTAAAAAGATTAATAAAAGTGACAAAAACATAGCTACAGAAACAAAGAAAAAAAAAGAAAGATCCAAATACATAAATTAAAAATTGAGGGAGGGAATATCACAACTAATCACACAGAAATAAGTAACATCATAAGGATACTTTGAGAAATTGTGTGCTAACAAGATGGATATCAGATGAAATGGACAAAATTTTAGAAACACAGAAGCAACCTATATGGATGAAAGAAGAAATTGATGAACTCAAGAGACCAATCACAAGTAAAAGATGGAGTTAGTCATCAAATACCTGGCAACTAAGAAAAGCCCAGGCCAGATAGCATCACAGGAGAATTCTACCAATCAGTCCCGAAAGAACTAAAACCAATTTGCTTAAAGTCTTCAAAAAATAGATATGTAGGGAACATTACATAACTCATTCTATGATGCCAAAGTCATCCTAATATCAAAGCCACATAAAGATGCCACAAAAAAAGCAAACTACAGACAAATTTCTCTAATGAACCTGGATGCTAAAATCATCAACAAAATACTTGCTAATCATAGTCAACAACACATCATTGAATCATAAACCTCAAAAAACTGGGTTTTTCGTCCCTGGTATGGAAGCATGGTTCAACATAAGAAAATCAATCAATGTAATACACACATTTAACAGATTGAAAGGAAAAAAAAATCACATGATCATGTCTATTGATGCAGAAAAAAGAATTTGACAAAATACAGCATACTTTCTTGATAAAAACACGTCAAGAGAAAAGAATAGAAGGAAACTTCCTAAACATGACAAAGGGTATATATGGAAAACCCAAGCTGACATCATATTCAATGGTGAAATGCTAAAGGCTTTCCCTTTAAAATCTGGAGCAAAACAAGGATGATCACTGTCTCCACTCTTAATCAATATTGTGTTAGAAATACTTGCTTGAGTACTTAGGCAAGAAAAAGAAAGAAAAGTTATCCAAATTGGAAAGGAAAAATTAAAAATTTCACTCTTTGCAGATGACATGATCCTACACATACAAAGCAGTATATGAACTGACCAAAGATTTAAGTCTGAGTTGTATATTTAAAGTGTATAGTGCTAATTAGAAGCTCAAATAAGGGAGGTAGAAGAGCCAAGTGTAGGAAAATTATAAATGGTTCAAAATCTGTTACATTGTTTAAATATGTAGTCATATATTCTAAAGTCAGGCCCACCAATGTGGTGCTGATTTCAAGGGTTTGTGAACCTTTCTTATAGTGTCAGAATGGATTTAGAGCCCCAGGAACACCCTTATTTAAGGCTTTAATTATAGTGGCAGTAAGTGAGATCTGCCTGAGACATGCATAAATATAACCTCTGGAATAAACTCCCCACTCATTTTGAAATCTCTTAGCCATAAAAACTCTTTTATTTAATGATCCCCCTTTTGGTCAAGATAATTTCCTAAATGCATAATTTGGTTTGTGCTTGATATTAATCATTCAGTGCCAGGTAGACTCATCCTCAAGAGTCATGCCCCTCACCAGGGAGAATGTAGTGCATTTATTTGCTGAGTTTCACATGGAGAGAGGACACATTTGAGTAATAAAGTGATTTTCAGGATATAATTCTTAGGCAATAGCTATTATTGGGCTAAGTTTCAATTTTACAAGAATAAGTTTCATAGTTACATGCATAAGTATTGAGGGCTTGATATATTTGTCTGTTTTCTTTTATTAGGCACTGCCTGTATACTAGATATTCTTGCCCCTCTATTTGAGAGCATAACAGGACTCACCAAGAGGGGAGTTTAATATTTTGTTATTTATTGTGTGGTTCACCACCCACTGAGATAACACCCTATGACAAAATAAAAACATTCATATTCCACAGAAGCAAGCCCCAGGTCCACCCTTCCCCACACACCCCCTCACCACTGACACCATGCAACAGTGAACTTCCCCCACCATATCTGCCAAAAGAATACTCCCACAATTTTGTTTTCAACCACATACCTACACATCCCCAGAGTTCACTTGTTCCTTCCTCCAGCTCTCCCCCCAGTTCCTTGGATATCCCAAACTACTCCCCCCAAACTTCACACTCCAGTGCTGTCAACCCCACTCACATCCCTGCATGACCATCATCCCTATCCACTGCCAAACCTCCACTTTCCACATTATCATATGCTCTACCCAGACTGAGCATCAACTCAAGATGTTCCACTTCCTTTCTGTCACTTGGTAATCTATATTCCAGACTTTATCATTGTATGTCTTCTCAACATGCTTAGGTCATTTCGGTGAGGTCATGCAATATTTGTTCTTTAGTAACTGGCTTAATTCACTGAACATAATGTCTTTGAGATTCATTGCATTGACATGTGTGCCAATACTTCACTCCTTCTTACAGCTGAGTAATGTTCCATTATATATATATTTGATTACCAATTTGATTATCGCAATTTGATTATCAATTTATGCATTTATGGAAAATTTATTGCTTCAACTTTGCCAATAGGGAATAATGTTGCTATGAACATTAGTGTTCATATATCTCTTTGTATCCCTGCTTTCTAGTAGTGGGGATTGCTGGATCATATGGCATTTCTATAAATAGCTTTGTGAGGAACCACCAAACCATCCTCCACAATGGCTGCACCATGTTACATTTCCACCAGCAGTGGATGAGTGTTCCCCTTCCTCAACGGACTCTCCAGTGTCTTTGTAATTCCTTAATCATTTTAGCCATCTCAATGAATTGGTTAAGGAGATTTGTTTGAACATCTTTGGTTAGTTGTTTCAAATCCTGTATCTTGTCTGGAGGTTTGTTTTTTTCCTTTGACTGGTACATATCTTCCTCTTAGTATAATTTGTAGTTTTCTGCTGATGTCTCACATTTTATTTTCTTGATTTGTTTATTTGGGAGTTCACTTTCTCTCTCTTTCGAAGGACTTCTTGTTGATTGGCTTTGTGGTATAGTTCCTGTTCGATATTTGGTTCAACTTATATTAATTTTGTTTGTTTGTTTGTTTATTTATTTATTTTATATTTTAAAATATGCTTAGATTACATAACTGTTACACAAAAATTACAGGGATTCCCATGTTTCCCACTTCCCACACCTCCCATAACCTCCCACATAAACATCTTTTCTTAGTGTGGCACATCACCTGCAATGGATATACACATCCTGGGGCTTTGCCACTAGGCATGGATCATAGTTCACATTGTAGACCACACTCTCTCCCACACAGTTCTGCATGTTATAAGCTGATGTAAAATGGCCTATATCTGTCATTGTAATGTCACTCAGGACAATTCCCAAGTCCTGAAAACGCCCCTGTATTACAACTGCTTTTCCCTCTCCCTGCCCCAAAAGCATACAGTGGCCACTGGCTCCAACTCAATGTTGTAATTTCTTCTATTGCTTGAATCACAATATGTCTACAACAGAATATCAGCAAGTCCACTCTAGTCAATACCTCTTCCTCCAATCCTGAGGAGTCTGGGATGGTGATGTCTACTCCACCTTCAAGTGAGAGGGAGCTTATATTCCATGGATAAGATGGATGGGATTATCCTGCCTGCAGCTGCAGACTCTCTCCATTCCCTGGGATGGCCGTTGTCCATCATCATCTCCTCACCAGATGACTTGGTTGAGTCCATTGAACTGTAGAATAGGAGTTGTAGCTCCATCGAGATTCCAGGCACAGTTGTCACATGGGCAGGCCAAAGGCTCCAGCCTCTGGAAGTACACCTACATACTCCAGCACCACATATAGGTTTGAAGAAGGAACTGATGGGCCATGTGCAGGGAGGACTTATTTGAGTCCAACTCTGTCACTCTCAGGAGCACAGATTCCAAAGTAGAGCACACTGATAAGTCATCAGTCTCTGGAACTATTCCCCCTTATATAGGACCTGGGTGTCTCCAGAGCCCTCAGGAGCCCCTCTATGTGGGGTGGTATCACTTCGGTGTTCTTTGAGACCCTACTGAGGTGTGTGTAAGCGTTACTTCTGGGATGAACTCCTGACTCTCTTTGAGTCTCTTAGCCACATGAACTCATTTGTCTTTACCTTTTCCCCCTTTTATTCAGGGTCTTTTTCCAGTCATATTGCAAGATGGCACTTGGTATTAATCTCTCTTTACCAGGGAGGCCCAAGCCCAGGAGTTATGTCCCACACTGGGGTGAAGGTAATATATTCATATGCTGAGTTTGGCTTAGAGAGAGGCCATATTTGAGCAACAAGGAGGCTTTCAGGTGGCAACCCTTAGGCACCCATAACAGAAGGCAAAGTTTCAGTTACAAGAGCAAAGACTTGTAAGGCTAGTCATCAATAACAAGAACCCATTAGTAGACCATCCTCATTTGCCAGACACTGTCCCGGCACTCAGGGTATTGTTGCTGCTCCCTTGGAGAATGTGGCAGAGCTTTCCAGGCTGGGAATTCAGTATTCTCTCATTTATTGAGTGATTCTCCACCCACTAGGACCATGGCCACCCCTTGATCATTTGAACAATTTTATATATCTTTCATGTATATTCAGGTGAACCTCCTCCCATGAAACCCCCATCCCAGACACCCCCCACCAATGATCCTCTCCTGCCCCCTCTGTAACCCTTCCGTGATCTAAACCTTCCTTGAAGATGAAGCTCTTATAATAGCCAAATACAATTAATAGGAAAATGAAATAATAATGATAAGTTTAAATATAAGAGATAAAATACATGG
>JAQZBX010016002.1:0-36933 GCA_029593785.1 Cabassous unicinctus | reverse complement strand
TCATTTATTGAGTAATTGTCTACCCACCGTGACCATGCCCCATCCCTTGATCATTTGAACAATTTTATATATCTTTCATGTATATTCAGATGAAGTTACTCCCATGAATCTCCCATCCCAGACAACCCCCACCAATGATCCACTGCAGCCCCCCTTGTAACCCTTCTGTGATCTAAATCTTCCTTGAACATGAAGCCCATGTAATAACAAAATACAATTAATAGGAAAAAGAAATAATAATGGTAAGCTTAAATGCAAGAGATAAGTTAAATCGAAATTTGGGAGACACTCGGGAATGAGAGGGGGAAGGTGTCACGGTACACTGGACATCTGATAATACAGTGATAGAAGGAAAAAAGAACAATTTCTTTTAAAAAAGGATTTTTGATTTGTTTTGTTTTTTCCCATTCTTTCATTTTAGTTTCTTAGGCGGCTTCAGCAAATATAGTGAAATGGGTAGGATGAAAAAATTTGTATTTATTAGTTTATGTTCCGAGGCTGTGAAACTGTCCAAATCCACTCATCATCAAGGCAACCCTTTCTCCTGAAGACTCTGGTGTTCAGGGGCTGGCTGCTGGTGGACTTTGGTCCTTAGCTTGTCACATGACAAGGCTCATGGTAGCATCTCATGGTCACTTTCTTCTCTTTATTTTTTCATGGATTTCAACTTCTTATTACATACAGCCTCCTCTCTCACTGTCTGAATTTTATTCTCTTATAAAAGACCCCAGAAATAGCATTATTATCCATCTTGATTGAGGGGGAACACACCTTAATCAAACTGATATCATCAAAATGTCCTAAGTACTATGCTTTCACATGCACAGGTATGGTTTAGATGTAAAAACATGCATTTCTGAGGTACATAACAGCTTCAAACTACTACAATAACTAAAGAAGAATAAAGCAAACATTGAAGGCCAGCCAAGGAAAAAGTACCTTGAATACAGAATATTTACATTTCTTCATCATTAAAGGCAAACTCTTTGCCTTGTCCCCAAATAAAGTGAGGACCTTTGGTTATTGATGCCCAAGTTCAGAGAGACTCAGAACCCTCCATATTTTCAAACAAGGAGAAATACTCAATTTGCACAATAATTCATTATTTTCAAAAAGAATCCATTAATTTAAGTTCCTCCCAAACAGATTATGTGGAAAAGGATATGCCTGTTTTTGTTACTATAGTCTCAAATCACACAAATTCCTTAGAAAAGAATAATTATTAAGGGCATATTTACTCCATTAATTAATTCAGAAAATCTTCTCAAAATTCACAACACTTCTCTAAGTGTTGTACATTGAGTAGAATAAAAACATGTTCAAGAAGATGACATGCTATTTGGGTGGAAACTAGATATAAATAGTAATTAAAGAAAAAGTTTCCTTATATGTAGTTGTACATGTTATAAGATGATTTAAAATATACATAGAAAGTATAAAATACAATATAGATCATATACAACAATATTGAGGATTGTGGGAAGATGGCATTGGATTAGGCAGATAATGCTCAGATCTCTCACAAAAACAAGAGAAAGCAAAAAGCTGCCTGAAGTTCCCATGTGCCAGTTGGGCCCTGAATCTAAAAAGAGTTACAATACCTACTCTCCAGTTCATTTTACTCTCCCAGGAAAAGGAACAAGGAAATGATGATGGACAAAGACCATCTTGAGAAACAGAGAGAGTATACAAATGTAAGCAAGATATTTGTATCCATCTGCCCCACAGGATCTAAGCCCCCTCTCAATTACAGGCAGAGTGGGCATCGCCATCCCAGAATCATCAGAATTGGGGAATGAATGATAGACTAGAGTAGACTTACAGTTATTCTACTATAGACATATTGTGATTCTAGTAATGGAAGAACTTTTATCATTGATGTGG
The DNA here is from genome assembly GCA_029593785.1 of Cabassous unicinctus. Classification (NCBI taxonomy): domain Eukaryota; kingdom Metazoa; phylum Chordata; class Mammalia; order Cingulata; family Chlamyphoridae; genus Cabassous; species Cabassous unicinctus. The sequence continues at coordinate 35,049 of JAQZBX010016002.1, read as the reverse complement.
AGCCAGTGGTCAGCAGAGGTTCTGAGTGGAGGGAGAGGGAAAAACAATTGTAATATGGGGGCATTTTCAGGACATTGGTATTGTTTTGAATGAAGTTGCAATGACAGATATTGGCCATTATATATCTTGTCATAACTTCAAAAATTGTGTGAGAGAGAGTTTAAAGTTTAATGTAAACTATAATCCACAATTAGTGGCAATGCTCCAATATGTGTTCATCAATTTTAACAAATGTACCACACTAATGAAGGATGTTAATAATGTGGGAAAGTGTGGCAGGAGTAGGGAGTGGGCATGTGTGAATTCCCTACATTTTTTAACATAATATTTATGCAATCTAAGTTTCTTTAAAAAATAAAATATGTTAAAAAATTTTAAATAGTTTTCCAAGAGACCTGCTTTGGGAGTCATCAGACAAGTACAGTGCCTCACAGCTCTCAAGAGGATGAGGACAGAGAAATGAAGAAAATGAAACAACAAATGTGAGTTAACATATCCCCACAGCAGCTCAGAAGGGCTCTCATCACCCATCCCCAAGTTATTAAGAAGAGGTAGAAGCCCTGGCTCACTACAGCTGACTGAAAGGGGAACAGACATCTTCCTCCCTACCAGCTGCTACAAGGGAAAAGGGAGGGTGAGTTAGGGGGCTTTTCAGTGATTTGGGCCAGTGAATCCAGCTTAGAATCTCTTGTCTGGCCTGGCAAAAACAAAGGAAAACCAAGATAAACCTCCGTGGAAAGGCGTACTGGTGAGCGCCATCTGCTGACCTTTCTGGAAATTACATAAACAGAAACTTTATAAACTCTACTCCACCCCTGGGAGAAAGTCTATGCCCCATTTGTGAGTCCACGGGACAATTTTGATAACTTAAGCTTGGCAGTTTTAAAGACAGGATAAGTTGAACCAAATATCAAAGAACATCTATGAAAAAAAATAATAATAGGCAAGAGAGAGAAACTGGCTATCAGAGTAAATTCACCAAACATTTCAGATGCCTAGATATCAGCAAAAAATTGCATGCCATAGTAGGAAACAGGAAGAGATGGCTCAGCCAAAGGAACAAACCAAATATCCTGAAGAAATTAAGCATTTAAGACAGTTAATCAATGATAATCATATATCTATCATAAATCAATTTAAATAATTGAAGGAAAATATGACTAAAGAGATAAGTGAAATTGAGAAGACACTGAGTGAACGTAAAGAACAATGTGAAAGTATGTAAAGAAAAGTAACAGACCTTACAGGAATGAAAGTCACAATGGATAAGATGAAAAATACATTAGAGTCTCATAAATGCAGATTTGAATTGCTTGAAGACAGGATTAGTGATTTCAAAGACCTGAAACTGGAAAAGATAGGAGAACCAAAAGAGAAGAGAGTGGAAAAAGTGGAACAGGGACACAGGAAGTTGAGTGATAATACAAAATGCAAAAACATACATATTATAGGTGTTCTAGAGGAAGAGTAGAATGGGAAAAGGACAGAAAGGATATTTGAGGAAATAATGACTGAAAATTTCTCTACCCTTACAAAGACATAAATATCAATGTCCAGGAAGGACAATGCACCCAAAACAGAATAAACGTGAAAGGACCTACTCTGAGACACCTACTATTCAAAATGACAAATATCAGAGATAAAGAGAATATTTTGAAAGGAGCAAGAGAAAACCAAAGCATCACATGCAAGGGAAGTTCAATAAGATTAAGTGCTGACCTCTCATCAGAAACCATGGAGGAAAGAAGAAAGTGGTATGATGTATTTAAGGTACTGAAAGAGGAAAACAGCCAGACAAGAATTCTGTACCCAGTAAAGCTGACCTTCAAAAATGAAGAGGAGTTCAAAATCATCACAGACAAACAAAATCTGATAGAATATGTTACCAAAAGACCAGAATTTCAAGAGATGCTAAACAGAGTACTGCAGCCTGAAAGGAAAAAATGAGGGCAAGAGACTTGGAGAAGAGTGTAGAAATGAAGATTATTAGAAAAGAAAAAAAGATAAACAATAGTATGTTATGACAACAGAAAGCCAAAAGTGAAAATGGAAGAAGTAAGTAATATCTTTACATTTATAACATTGAATATTAATGGCTTGAACTCCCCAATCAAAAGACAGACTGATAGAATGGATTTTAAAAAATGAGCCATCTATATGGCATCTACAAGAGACTCATCTCAGGCATTAGGACATAACCAGGTTAAAACTGAAATGTTGGAAAAAGATATTCCACACAAAGAATAACCAAAAAAAGAGCAGGAGTAGTGATACTAATATTGGACAACATAGATTTTAAATGCAAAACTGTAGTAAGGGAAGAAAAAGGTAATTATATATTAGTAAAAGGGGCAATTTAACAAGAATAACTATTCTAAATATTTATGCACCTAACTTCAGTGCCCCAAGATACATGAGGCACACACTGGCAAAGCTGAAGGAAGAAATAGAACTTGAGGGAACTTACACTGTAGAGAAATCCTATGAATGCCAACTTTGTGGGAAAGGCTTCTTTCATTATTCTTCCATTAAACCACATCAGAGAACTCAGACTGGAGAGAAACTCCATGAATATAATCCATGTGGAAAAGCCTTCAGTATATGTTTTAATCGTAGATGACATGTCAGAACTCACACTGGAAAGAATCCCCATGAATGTCATTTATGTGGAAAAACCTTCGGTTGATATTCTTATCTTAAACAACATAAGAGAACCTACACTAGATAGAAACCCCATGAATGGCATCTATTTGGGAACCTTTCACTTGTAATTCTGCTCTCCAGCATCATGAGAGAATTCATGCTGGACAGAAACCATTATACCATATATATGGGAAAACCTTAATTTTTTTTATCTTTACACAACAAAAGATTACTCAAATGAGAGAGAATTCTTATGAATATCAACAATTTCAGAAAGCCATCAGTCAATATTCTGACCTGAAAAGAAACAAGTCACGCTATAAAGGTTTTGGATATGAAAGAGAATTCAGCCACAGATTTAACCTTTAAACACACCAGACAACTGACATAAAGAAGAAATGCTTTGTTTTCAATCAATTTGGAATTTCCTGTAGTTATCACTACTACTTCAGATAATCTGAAGACCTTCATACTGGAGAGAATCAATATGAATCTCATCTATGTAGCAAAGCCCTTAGTAGATGATTATATGATATACCCCATGACAGAACTCATAATGTAAATTCAGTAGAATTGGAAAGGCCTCATCTCTAACTGGTAAGCTAATCTGAGAAATCACATGTTAGGAATTCTATACCAGTACTCAATGTGAGATTATGTTAATTCCTAATTTATCCTTTAAAGTAAATGATTGAACTCCACAACAGTGAAACACTAGGTCTGTAATCACTTCACACTATCATTCAGTCAAAACTAAGCCTTGCTGTGCTAAAGAAAACTCAGTTTAAGAATAACCAAAAAAACATGAATTAAAACAGAGAAGTCTTTATTAGAAGGCTGAATCTCCTTGAGAAAAAATTCATGGTGGAAAATGTATTCAATGAAATATCATGGGTAATCATTTATTCAAAGATTAGTGAGGTTGTGTGCATCAATAATTGTGTTTCAGTGATGGATATTGTTTAAGTGGTTTGGGCAAATGATTGGGTATCTGAGGGCTGATTTTATTATTATCAACAGTGGGAATGTTACAGGTTTGGGGATAGGAGAATGTGTGTATTCTGTAGTTTTGGAGTCTTTCCCACTTTATTGAAAATATTTCTCTGATTGCCTTTCTGGGTCAGTGACTAAATATTGAAGAGGAGGAAATGATTTGGTCACATTGTTCCTGATCTTAGTGGAAACAATACTTCATCTTAATGACTAGAGTCTTATCAGTGGGTGTGATAATCATGCACACAGTTGTTCATGTTGCAAGCAGAGGTTCAGATTATTCCCATAGCCACTTCCTAATGTCCCAGTAGGTAGTATCAATCAAAATCCACAAAAATAATTGTCTTGTTAATAATCAAATATCTAATAGATTCCAAAACTTGCAATGCTGTTATGATGGTTGACATTTGGAACTCATGTCCTTGACATTAATTATTAAAAAATTATGATCCAAAGCATGCAAATATGGAAAGCTCACAGCTAACTGAATACATTATTTTAAAAGGCTGTTGAATGCTGTCCTACTAAAATTGTGTCAACTAAAAATATTTCCGTTCTTACCATTTCACCTTGAATTTTATGAAATATTGAAAGCTAGCATACTTTACTCTAAATGAGATGCATAAAAGGATGTCTTCTCTCATCACTTCCATTATATATAGATAAAATGCCATATGGATTCAGCTTGGCTGATCTGTGAGTCAGCACTGAGTATCTAGTGTGCTCAGGATGCCAATGCAGGGAGGGCAAGGCCTTTGGTATTGCATCAGAATTATTGTTGATGGGTGTCTCTACCAAACTCATGCAAGAATGTCACTTCCTGGGGACCTTGGCAAGCATGGTCCTGAATTTACTACTTCCAATTGATGATAACCTGTCATTGTGCACTGTCTTTGGAATTGTTCTGATTACCCAGGACCTAGCATGTGATGGAGTTTTCTAGCCTAAGGAGGACCCGAGAGCTCTTGGTACCCCTCCCCTTTTCCAACCTAGCCTGAGAGCAAACAAGACATTGCCTATCAAATGTGTAGTGCTGGCTCAGCCAAAGATAGGACTTTTGTGAGTTCTGTAAGGTCTTTTTCTCCACCAGGAAGATAGTATTGCTACTACTGACAATGCAAGGAGTTGCAAGCTCTGGTGATGCATGGTCTGTCACACTCCCAAACATAATAGACAGAATTTGTTGAGATAGGGAACATTCAATTTTAATTACTACTGGGATGTGAAGTAGTGCAGGATGTATATGTATGAAAACTCAATAAATTTTAAGCATTAATTATTGGTTAACCATCACCACTCTGTTCCCTGGTAGCCTATTAGATATTTTTAAAATCTATGACTGTGTTGATTATAATTACTTCATATCACTGAGATCCTACAATATTTTCACTTTTGGGTCTACCTTGTTTCACCCAATATGATATCTTGGATTCATCTATGTTGTTGCATACATCAGAACTTCATTCATTTTTTAATGCTTGAAAATATCCCATTGTGTGTATATAATATATTTTAGTATGCATTCATTGGTGGATGGACATGGGTTGCTTCCATCTTTTGGAAACCATAAATAATGCTGCTATGAACATCAGTGTGTAACTATCTGAGCTGCTGCTTTTAATTCTTTTTGGTATATACCTAGCATTGAGATTGCCTGGTCACATGCTATTCTATAATTAGCTTTCTGAAGAATCACCAAAGTATTTCCCACAGTAACTGCACCATTTTATATTGCCACAGACAAAGAATAAGTGTTCCTATTTCTGCATATTCTTTCCAAAACTTTTCTTTCATTTTTTATATAGCATCCATTCTAATGAGTATGGAAGTCTATCACATTATGGTTTGGATTTCATTTCTTTGATGGCTAGCTAATTATGTTGAACATCTCTTCATGTGCTTTCTCATCAATTCTATATCTTCTTTAGAGAGACACCTTTTCAAGTCTTTTACCCAGTTTTTAAATTGTGTTGTTTGTCTTTTTGTTTTTAAATTGAAATATTTCACTATATATACTGGATATTAAACCATTATCAGATATGAGGTTTCCAAATGTTCTTTCTCATTGTGTAGATTGTCACTTATCTTTCATGATAAAGTCTTTTAAGCAACTAAATTTTTAAATTTTGCCCCATTTACCTATTTTTTCTCTTGTTGATTGTGCATTGTGCATGAAGGCTAAGAAACCATTGCTAAGAAAATGTCCTGAAGATGCTTCCCTATATATATTTTTTAGGAGTTTCTTATTTATACCTATTATATTAAGGTCTTTGATCCATTTTATTTTTGTATATGGCATGAGATAAAGGTTTACCTATTTTTTTTACTTCTGGTCTTCTAGTTTTCACAGAACCATTTGTCGAAGAGAAAACAAATTCTTTCCAGATTGAGAGGGCTTTTCCACTTTGTCAATAATTGGTTGGCCAGAAATGTGAGGGTGGGAATTCTGAGATTTCTAATCTGTCATTGTTCTATATTTCTATCATTTTATCATTACCATGCTCTTTTGATTACTGTGGCTTTGAAGTAATTTTTAAGATTGGGAAGTGTGAGTCCTCCCACTTAAATCTTCTTTTTTAAGATGGCTCCTGGCCAATTATCCATCTTTATAAACTTTATTGATTTACTTTTCCATTTCTTCAAAGAAACTTGTTTGAATTTTAATTGAGAATACATTTAATCTACAAATTGCTTTGGGTAGTACTGACATCAGAATGATATCCAACCCAAGAACATGGAATACCTTTCCATTTATTTAGACCTATTAAAATTTCCTTTAGGAATTTTTTGTAGTATTCTGTTCAGAAGTACTTTATATACCTATTCAAATTTATTCTTTAAATTTTATTTTTTAAAACTGTGAATGGATTTTATTTCTTCCTTTCTTCTTCCAACTGTTCATTGTTTGTGTATAGAAGCACTACTGATTTTTCAGTGTTGATATTGTACCCTGCCAATCTGCTGAATTCATTTATTTGTTCTAGGATAAGTACTTTGTTATGAATTTTTCAGAATTTTCAGTATATAGGATCATATCTTGTGCAAATAGGGAATGTTTTAATCTTCCTTTTCAATTTGGGTGACTTTATTTCTTTTTCTTGCCTAATTGCTCTGGCAAGAACTTTCAGGACAATGTTGAATTACAGTGGTTTCAGGGCTCATCTTTGTATTATTCCTTATCTTAGGTTGAAGGCTTTCAGTTATTCACCATTAAGTAGGGTGTTAGTGTTAGGCTTCTCATACATGCCCTTTTTCATGTGGAGGAAGTTTCTTTGTATTCCTAGTATTTTAAGTGTTTATATCTAGAAAGGGTTCTGTATTTTGTCAAATGCCTTTTCTGCTTTAATTGAGATGATCATGTGGGCATTTTCTTTTATTCTGTTAGTGTGGTGGATTACATTAATTGATTTTTACTTCTAAATTAATCAGGTGGTCTCTAGTCTACTTTCTTCTTTCCGTATTTGGAACTACTATGAAGGTAATGTTGGCACAGAAAATGAGTTAGATAATTTTCCTCCTCTTCAGTGTTTTTGGAAGAGTTTCAGCAGAAGTAAAGTTGTCTTCTTTGAATATTTGTTAAAATTTTCCTGTGAAGACATGTGGTCCTGAGCTATTCTTATTGGGAGCATTTTGACTATGTTTTAAATCTCCTTAATAGTCATTGGATTGTTGAGATCTTCTATTTCTTCTTCAGACAATGTAGCTACTTCTCAGAATTTGTCTTTTTCTTCTAAGTTATAATATTTTTTGGCATACATCTAGTGACAGTATGAAGTCCTTTAACGCCTCTCAAAAAGTATTAGGGTTGTTTTATAACTAGTCCCTTCCTGTGGGTTGGGCCATTTTGATTGGACTACATCAATGAGGCATGACTGTGGTTGCGATTCTGCCCTCTTGCTGGGCCTGTAAATGGAGACACAGAGAAAAAGGAAGGTGCCATTTTTGATCCTGCCATGTACGAGAGGACTCAGATCACTAGCATCCAATATTTACACACAATGCCACCAAAAGAAAATGCCTACAGAACAGCTCAAGGCTGAAGAGGGGAGCTATATAACTGATAACCCACAGATGAATTTGGGAAGAAAGCAGAGCAGCCAAGACTGGAGAGGAGGTCTTGAAAAGGACAAGTCCTATGACTGCTTGTCAACAGCAAAGCTCCATGAGTTTGTAGATTCTGTAAAGGAAGGCAAGGACATCAACAGAAAATGGTGACCATCTTGCTTTGCAATGTGGGATGATGACAGTGTCATCAGTAGCTAACATTGGTGAGAAAGCATCTCTGCTGATATATTGATTTGGACATTTCATGGCCTGAGAATTGTAAGCTTTTATCATAATATAATTCTCCTTATAAAACCCAACCATTTCTGATATCTTGCATTAAGAGCCTGTGGCAAACTAAGACACATCTGTTCATAGAATCCAATTATGGTCCTTTCATATTTCACTAAGGATGATAGTAATATCTCCCATTTCATTTCTGATTTTCTTTAATTGTATTCTCTCTTTTCTTGTCAGTCTAGCTAAATGTTTGCCAATTTTATTTGAGCTTTACAAAGAATCAACTTTTTGTTTCATTAATGCTCTATTGTTTTCTTATTTTCTATTTCATTTATCTCTGCTCTTATCTCTGTTATTCCCTTCCTTTTTCTTGCAATTGGTTTAATTTGCTCTTCATCATGTTCTTCCAGTTTTGAGGTTAGCTGTCTAATTTGAAGTCTTTCTTCAATTTTAATGTAAGCATCTAGAGCTATAAATTTCCCTCTCAGGATTGCCTTTGGTGCATTCCAAAACTTTTGGTATGTAGTATTTTCATTTCCATTCATCTCAAGATATTTCCTAATTATGCTTCTGATTTTCTCTTCATCTCGTTGGTTGTTATAGATTACATGGTTTATAATTTCCACATATTTGTGAATTTCCCCTTTCTCCATCTATTATTGATTTCTAGCTTCATTCCATTGTTGTCAGAGAATATACATTGTATGATTTAAAAATTTTAATTTATTGAGATATTTTATGACCCAACATACAGTCTATCATGGAAAATGTTCCATGGCCACTTGAAAAGGATATGTACTTTGCTTTGTTGGGTGCAGTGTTCTATATATGTCTTATAGGTCTAGTTGGTTGCATTTATCATTCAAGTCCTGTACTTCAATATTGATCTTCGTACTAGAAGTTCTATCACTCTTTGAGTGTGGTGTGTTAAAGTCTCCTAATATTAATGTAGTACTTTCAATTCTTCCCTTCAAATCTGTCAGTTTTTGCTTCATATAGTTTTGGGCACTGCTGTTAGGTCCATATATATTCAGAGTTGTTGTAACTTCCTGTTGAATTGTCCCCTTTATCAGTATGTAATGACCTTTCTTGTCCTTCATATATGCTTTTGATTTAAAGACTGTTTTGTCCTATATTAGTATAGTCAACTCAGCTCTCTTTTGGTTACAAATTGCATGGTACATTATTTCTATCCTTTCAGCCTCAACCTATTTGTATTTTGAATGTAAGATAAGACTCTTACTGACAGCATATATTTGAGCCAAGCTTTTTAATACATTTTGAATATGTCTTCCATCTGAATGAAGGGTTTATATCATTTGTATTTAAAAGCTGTACTGATAATATAGAACTTTCTTCTGTCATTTTTCTATTTTACCTTTGTAAGTCTTGTGCCATTTGTTTTTGTCCCTAAGTGTAGCATGTATGGATTTGCATTTTCCCACAAGCTTTTCAGTTCTTTCTCTTCTAGTCACAGAGGCATTTCATATCTTATTACTTACACAGCAAGCCTTGAGAAATAACTGTGAGCTCATGACTGATAATGAAAATGTATGCTTAGACTTCTTTCCTGGAAACTCTAAGAATAATCTGATCTGTGAACTGCTTGATTACCTTTGTATGAGTAGATCCCTTAGTATTTACTGTAAAAATGTAACTTCAGCCCTACTGACAAACATTGTAAATGCTCATTTTACATAGTTACTGTGAAAGTCTAACTTCTGCCCTGCTGGAAAACACTGTGAATATCCAGGCCTTGATTTTATGTCTTGAGCACTGCACATTTTAATCATGCTTTCCCACTCATGTGCCCTCTCAATCCACACATAGACATGTAGTATAAAAGAATCCTTTTGTTTTGTGGCAAGTGTGGCTTGAGCTTCAGAAATGACATGACTCTGTCTGCCCTCAGTGATGAGGATTTAGTCCATGACCAGACTCAGACTCTCTAAGAGAGAGGACATCACTTCCAGAATATCAAGGGTGAGACCCCACATAAGCCCCCGATTAAATGCTCTTTGCTTACCAAGCTGGACCTGCCTGAGTCTTTCTTTGTTCTGCTGTCAGTTTCATGCAAAGATCTCATTTTTACATGGCTCCTTGCTATACTCTGAGCACTCATTTCTATTTAATATGAATTTGCTTTCTTCTGTTGTACCATATGGAGTGCCTTTCCATTTCTATCTCAATATGTTTTTCATTTGTTTTCTTTGTGGTTACCAAGGGGTGAAAATTTGACATACTAAATATATTACAATTACCTTTAGTTTGATACCTACTTAACTTCAATAGCAGGGATGTGTACTATAAACCTCAATACCCCTGTATTAGTCAGCCAAATGGGATGCTGATGCAAAACACCAGAAATCTGTTGGCTTTTATAAAGGGAATTTATTTCAGGTAGAAGCTTACAGTTACCAGGCCATAAAGCATAAGTTACTTTCCTCACCAAAGTCTGTTGCCAGAAGTTGGGGCAAGATGGCTGCTCCAACCTGTTCCTCTTAAGTCTCTGTGGTCCTAGATTCTTTTTTTAAGTTTCTCATTTTATAAAATTGTGTTGAAGTATATAATTCATACATTCAAGTGTATAGTAAAAGTTGTGAACTTACAAAACACACATGCATATCAGCAGTAGGCTGGGATAAGTCTTGTCTGTCTCCTGGGCCTTTTTTCTCTCTGGGCACAGCTGCTCCTTTCTCTCAACAATGTCAGCTGTAGGCTATCAGACTCTCTAGGCTTTGTCTCTCTCCCCAGGCCTCAATTCTCTATGGGCTCAACTGCTCTGCTCTCTCCTATATGTTTACTTACCTGGCTCCAGCTCAAAACTCCCACTCTCTTCTCTGTCATGTAGTGTTCTCTGTGAGTCCCCACCCACTAAGGGAGAAGGGACTCAATGTCTTACTGATGTGGCCCAATCAAAGCCCTAATCATAATTTAATCATGCCCAGAGGAACAGACTAGTTTACAAACATAATCCAACATTTATTTTTGGAATTCATAAACAATGCCAAACTTCTACAAACCCCATCTTTTTTGTACTTGTTACCATTTTAATGTTTGTACGTTGTAGGTACAAAAGCCTTGATTTATCATTGCCTTTTGTGCATTTGCATTTTAGCACTTGTAGGAAGCAAGAAGTAGAGTTACATACCAAACAATACAATACAATAATGCTGGAATTTACAATTACCCAAATAGTTACCTTTCCGGCAGGCCATTTTTTCTTTAGGTTGCTTTGTATCACTTTCTAGGGTACTTTCATTTCAGTCTGAAAATCTCTCTTTAGCATTACTTATGGGCAGGTCTAGTGGTGCTGAATTCCCTCAGCTTTTGTTTAACTGAGACTATCTTAATTTCTCCCTCATTTTCAAAAGAGTGACTTACTGGACAAAAAGCTTATTTAAAGTTTTGGCTGGCAGTTGTTTTTCTTCAGCACTTTAAGTATTTCAGCCCACTGCTCTCTTGTCTCCTTGAATTCTGATTAGAAATCAATCAGCACTCAATCTAATTGGGACTCCCTTGCATGTAAAATGTTTCTTTTCTCTTGCAGGTTTCAGAACTCTTTCATTGTCCTTTGAATTTGGTAGTGTAATTGATAGTGTAATCAATATAGAGTGGGGTGTTTTTTTTCATGGTTATCCCATTTGTTGATCCCTGAACTTCTTAGGTTTGCATATTCACACCTTCTTATAAGTTTGTGAAGTTCTCTGTTCTTATTTCCTCACCACTTCCTTCTGAAAATCTCATGTTCTGGCCACAATTCACCTCTCCAGGCTCACCTCCCAACAACTCATGAGAGCTGTGTTACACTATAGGTCAGCATATTCTAAACAACATTCTGAGGAGAAACTCTCAAGTCCTTAATAAAATTCTGATCAAATTTTAAGTTAGTGAAAGTGAAGAAACTGGTTTAAACACAGTAATGTGCATTGATAGTATCCAAAAAAAAAGAAACAGAAAATGTAAATTTTGAGTACTGGACTCCTGTTTTTCACTGATATCCCATTAACATCTCTAAGAATTCTGTTTGGGAAATGCTACTGAAGGCATTTGGAACAACTTTTAATAGTCCCAAGAATATGTTATACTCCTTTGTTTCTCCACCTCTGTCTGGGGTGCTAACTATTCTTTCATTTACTCCTTTGTTTTTCATTCAAATTCACTCATTGTACATCAGCTGTATATTCTAAAACGAGTATATGTTGGACATTCAGAGGGAACACATGATCTACATGAGCCAAATTAGTAAACATATGATTAAAACAAACAGGATAAGTGTTGTGAATTGACAGTATAAAGTGGAAGGAACTGAGTTGGGGAAGGTCATGAGACAGTACACTTGCCCCCTTGTTCTTCTCAGGGCTATCTCTGAGATAGGTGTCAGAGTTTTATTTTACCTATTTTGAGGCTTAAATGTTAAGTATGTATATTTTTACAGATATATTTTCTTCATGTATTGATTCTTTTGTTATTATCACATTCCCATTTGTCTCTAGTAATATTTCTTGTTGTAAAGTCTATTTTGTCTGTTACTAATATAACTACTCCAGTTCTCTAACGGGCACTTTTGGAATGGTATATCTTTGCCCATCATTTTATTTTCACCCTATTTGTGTCTTTGAATCTAAGGTGAGTCTCTTGTAGACAGTACATAGTTAGCCCTTGCAATTTCATCCAGTCTAATGATCTCTAACTGTGTTTTGGCTCTTTAGGCAATTCACATTCAATGGAGTTATTGGCATGCCTGGATTTATATGTTCCACATTGCTAGTTATTTTCTATGTCTCCTCTCTTGTTTTTCTGTTCCTCTTGACTGTCTTCATTTTTGAAGTTATTTTTGATGTACCATTTAAATTGATTTGTTTATTTTAACTTTTCCTTTAGTTATTGTTTAGGGATTTGAATGGAAAGATTGGAATTTATCTTATTTTATGTCAGTCTACCTCTGATTAATGCTAACTTAATTCCAGAAATATAGAAAATTTGCTCCCATGTACCTTCATTTCTTCCCCCTTTTCTTTAGGTTGTGGTGATATATATATTTTATATGTTACAAATGCTTCATGTAATATTATAATTACTGATTTATACAATTTTACACCTCTTAAAGAAATTAAGATAAGAAATGAGAAACACTATACTTCTACAGGCTTTTGTATTAACCCACATATTTATCATATCTTCATAGTTCCCTGAATTGAGTAAGTTATTTTCAGTCTGAAGTACTTGCTTTCAGTTTTCCTGTAAGGCATGTATGGTATATGGAATTACTTGTCCCCAGAACTGCCAAATTCCTATTCTTAATCCATACTACTTTGCATATGAACCTATTTGTAAATAAGACCCTTTGAAGGTGTACTATCATTTAAGGTGTAGACTCATTTAGAATAGGATTTTCTAAGTCTCTGTTTAGGTGTTACCCAAATGAATCAGGATGATCCTTAATCCTTATTACTGGATCATTTATAAATAAGCCAAGTTAATTTGGCAAACATCAGCAAGAAAAAGTAAAAAGCAAGGCCTAGGACATCACCATGTGATGAAGTGCTGCTATCACCAGAATGACTCACTCCAGAGAAACCGTAGTCTTTCTGATATCTTGATTTTGGACTCCTGCTTTCTGAAATTGTGAATCAATAAATTTTTGATATTTAAGCCAACAACTTAAATAATTGGTTTTTGTCTATCTTGAGTTTTATTTTATTTCACTTTCATTTTGATGGATATAGAATTCATGCTTGACAGTGTTTTCCTTACAAAGCTTTGACCATGTCATTCCACTGGTTTTTGGAAACCATCCCCATTAATTTTATTGATACTCCATTTTATATAATGAGTCACTTTTTCTTTTTTTCTTTCAAGATTTTCTCCTTGTATTTCATTTTAATTTTCTTTTTCTATCACATAGGAAAGAGGTGGACAGATTAATTTTACCCAAGTAACCAGTGTTTATCAGATCTCCCTAATAAAATAATTACCATTTTGCAGGAAATTTTAGGCATATTGGATAATTTAAAAATATATCTTATGTTCAGACAGTAGTATGGAAAGCTTCTGATGTGGCAGAATAAGTTTTGAGATTAATTTTCTGGTGAGTCTTCACATGACTGTGGTATGTGGATGACTGTCAATAACTTCTCTGGCAAAGGGGATGCATGTAGGACTTCTCTCTGGAGAGGATTCTCTCATGAGCTCAGAAGCTGGTTTTGTGGCTAAAGGACTTTTAACATGTGCTGCACTTGAAGGGCTTCTCCACTATGCAAACCTTCTGGTGCATATGGAGTTCTGGTATCTGGAAGAAACCTTTGTGACACTTGGCACAAACAAATGGTCTCTCATTCCTGTGCCTTCTCAGGTGGGTGTCTTGCTGAGAGGGATACATAAATATCCTGGGACAGTGCTCACAGCTGTATGATTTGGGGGGACTGTGGATGCTTTCTTGGTTTATCCCACACCTGGATGTTCCATCATTGTTTTGGCTTGCAGGAACAGACTTAGTGTTGACTTGATCTGTCCTGGGGAGAAACTGTCATTCCACCTCCATAGGGACATCTTAAGAAGATGGTCCTCCTAGGCATCCTTATGGAGATATAGAAGAGTCAAGCTCTGCTCTTCTGGAGTTGTGCATGCTCTCCCAAAAATCACCCTCCTCTCAGGCTTAGGGTTATCATCTTTCTGAATAATAACCATGGAAGGTACTTGATTGCCTTAACTAGTAACACTGTCATTTTTTTGGTTGGAATATCCCAGAAATGTTGATATTCATCTTCTTGCCCTGTTTGAAGGGGAATATCTTGGGGACATTGGAAGGGTGTCCTCATACTCTCTCCTCTTGGGTTTCCTGCTGGCATTTCTTCCATGAGATGAGTGATTTCTCTTAAAGGCATATTCTCAGAGAAGTGGGCTTCCTGTCCCTGCATGAGAACATGCAATAAATCAGGTGATTTCACTTCATGTAATTATTGGTCAGATCTTCCTGAGTTTCTCCAGGGTTCTTCCACTTGAATTCCATTTCCTTCTTAAAATGGACCTGTTTTTACAGTATCCATTCATCAGAAGCAGTTCCAGGACCAACTGAGAAATAATTTATTCCTTGCTATGTTTTTCTGGCTGCAGCCACAAGTAAAATGCCCTTGGAGTTGTTTGAGTTTCTGCTTTGCAAATAAGCCATTGTTGATTTAACATAAGGTGAGCTAAGTGCCCTGCAACTTAGAGTCCCCCTCTTTCTTCTGTATATCAGGTCCTTGGATGGTTCTTTGTATTTGGTTTTCATACTGTGACATGTGGATCTCTTCATATTTATCCTAGCAGGATTTTTTGAACTTCCTTTATATATATATATATATTTTATCATTAAATCTGGGTAATTTTCTATCTTGATTTCTTCAAATATTTTTCTTCCCATTTCTCTCTTCTCCATCTGGGAGTTCTATTACACACAAGTTGATATAATTAGTGTTGTCTCAGAGAAGACTGAGTTTCTATTAATGTTCCCTCAGTAATTTTTAGATGGGTTCTGAAGATTGGATTATATTTATAAGTTCAGGATTCATTCTGTTAACATCTTGAATCATCTGATATGTTCCTCTACAGAATTTTTCATGAATTACTGTTTCACAAACACTAAAACTTCCATTTTAAAAATAATTTTTATCTCCCTCTTGAGAATTTCCATCTGTTGCTTCATTGTAGCCATATTTGTTTTTCATTCATTAAATATGATCTCATTTATTTCTTGGAACACATTTCTAATAGCTGTTTGATATCTTTGTTTACCAAACTTCAGGAGATAGTTACAGACCATTCCTACTCACTGCATTTCCCCCTGTGTGTGAATCACTTTCTTTTTCTGAATACTGATTTCTGGATAACTTAATATACTTTAGCATCTCTAGAGTCTTATTTTTACTTGTTACGGTGGTTATTGTTGCTGTTGTTGTTGATTTGTAATTCATATTTTTATTTTATTCTTCTTTGGACTAAATCTATGAATTCTCTCTCCCATTTAATATACAACAATATATGTCTCTACTTGGTATATGTGTATGCATATATATATGTATAAACACACACACATGTAATAATTTTAAATAGCATGTATTATATAATTCTTGCTGGCTTACTATGGGTTGCAACTGTTTCTGTATAGGTTATCTGTCAGCTAAGTGGCCAGAGATTGTGTTCAACAACATTGGCCCTCTAAGGTTTCAATCCTTTGCTCATAGCTCTACATAGGTAAAGCATTATTGAAAGTTCCCTGCCATTTTCATGTCTGCACTTACTTTTCATTTCTCCTGGGCCCTTTCAGTGCTCCTATGTGCATGTTTACAGCCTCAGGATCAGCTAAGAGCTTATACATGATGGGGACCTTATCTGCCCTCTATTGCTCCTGTATGGAGTCCCATCTGGGCATGTGCTTCCCATACAACACATCCCTAGGCCCTCCCCAACTTCCTGTTTCTGAGATTGTCACTTTAACTGATTACACTGCTAGAAGGGGTGTGCCTACTGCTTTATATATAATGAGCACTTTTTGACTGTGGGAGAGGTGCTTCTGGTCTTGTTGTCTATCCGGTCTTGGCAGAAACTCTACAATGACCAAAATGGTGTGGGGAAGGGAATGGGATCAAACTCAGATCAGAAGCCACAGACTCCCAGTTTTCTTAGAAGCATAAGTGGTACAAAGATTATTGTTTGCCTTCTATTTTTTCTCAAAAACCTCAAATGTTTCTTTCGGTCAAATTTTACAGCTCAGGGTCATATGTTGGAGAGAAAATGTATGGATCCTTTTATATGACCATAGCATGAATTCCTAGAGGTTGGCTTTTTTGATAAAAAAAATTGTACGTCCTTCAGGGGAGGGTAGATGAGTTTGCTCAAGAAATAATGGGTGAAAATATAAATAGTGGCACAAGGTGAGAAGTTGACTGGTGGAGAAAAGTAAACTCAGAGCCCACCTTGTCTTGTCAGCCACTTTTGGCTACTTGTGTCATGAGGCTTAAAATAGATTCTCAAATCAGCAGAAAGCATGATTTGGACAAGAATGAATATTATTGGAGACCTTCTTGAAAGGTGAGGAACTAGAAATGACAGGAAGATAAAGCTGAGTGCAAGATACTATCTAGGATCTTTCATTTAAATGGAGTAACTGCTCCTTCCTGCCCAAACACTCTAATGTGAGATAGGATGATAGGCTTTCAAAGATGAAGAGATGAAGAAATAAGTGGGCTGGGATTCAGAGAGAAGAGCAAAGAGTGACTTTATCATAAGGATAAGTTGTGACCAAATGGTTGGATTGAGTCTAGGAAAATGAATTTTTTATTTTGTATTTCAAAAGCCTGTATCAAAGAGGAAAACAAAAGAAAAATGGCTCTATCTCAGGGCAATGCTGACAGCTCTTTGATGGCACATTTTGTTGAATACATGGCATGTAAACATGTTACAGTCACCTGTGCCCTGGTGCATAAGCCTCATACTTAAACAAATATCCACACATTTTCTTGCCAGAGGTGGAGATTACTGTGCTTACTGGTAGTTTGTGGTATAGATGGTCTGCTTTTTAAATTAAGCTCATGTTCATAACAGGGAAGGTGGAAAGAAATAACCTTAGTTTTTACCTCTAATATTTGGTGCATTCCCACTTTTCTGAGAAAATGCAAGAGTATTGCTGTGACATTTGACAAATGTCCTTAGAGATGTAGAGCTGGCAACCCAAACTACTTACTTAATGGCTACCAGTTACCAGTGAACACACAAGCTGAAATAAACTACCTCTTTCTTATTCTGATATTTCTCTTCACTCAATAAATATGGTAAAGATTTACAGTACTTGGAGTCACAAAATAATTAAGTGTTTGGAAAAATTGGAGAAATATTACAAACAATAAAAAACAAAATATCTTAAAAGGAGTAAAAAATGTTAAAATGCAATGAGACTTTTCTTTTTATGCAATATCTCTATGAAAGCCTTTAACCTTGTTCAAATAAATTGTGTACAGAAATACAAAAGTAACTAAGAATGAATGTATTTACAAAATTGTAATACTACCATCTACAAGCCCTTTAGAAAGCTATTCTAGAAACTGAGGGAAAGATGAGAACAATCACAAATTCCAGGTTAGATAAAGAAGAAAGTTGAGACACCCTTTCCTGCCAAACTGGGAAAAATGATAATTTCTGCTTAACCATATTCATCCATTTTCTAAATCCATAGTCATGTACTCAGCAGCCATCTTGAGCATCCAGGGCTCCTCTAAGCACTCTGTCCTGGACCCTGACCTTCACTCAGACCTCCTGCACATTTTCTGTCTTCACTCTGGTTTCACAAAGCTATGGCCCTACGATTTGTGGTAAGATTAGGGCTGATGCTGCCCCAACACCTCACACCCTGAAAGCTCTTGCCAGCCCTATCCCATCCCCCCACCCAGCACCATCCCATATAGGGCTCGGTGCTACAGTGGATTCTGACCTGGGTTGGTGCAGAGATCCTGAAGTTCTCCCCAAGGGAGATGGGAACATGTTCAACACTAGTTCCAAGATGTTGGGAAAGCATAGGTTAAGGAACATCCAGGTCTGGTGTTCTTTCTCCCAGTGGGCTAATCCTTGGGTAGAGGAGCATTTCTTTGTTCTCTCCTTCAAGGGAGACCAACCTCCACAAACCTTCCCTAGCCTAAAGTGAATCCCTGCTCTGATTCCACTTGATCTCCACCCACTCTTCTCTAAGTTCCATGAGAGCAAGCTACTCAGCAATCCTCTCATCCCTGAGAATGAATCCTGTACAGGGCAGGTGTGCAGGCAGTCTGGGTCTTCTGATCTGGAGGAAAGGAATCCCAGGGATGTGACCAAATGGGGTGGAGGCCACAGGCCTTGGACCTGGGCTCTGTGATCCAGTGGATGACTAGTGTATAAAGAGGAGAGCTCAGGATGGAGAGGGCCATGAGTTCATGCTTCGGCTGGGCCCAGAGAGGAAGACATTGGCCTGTTACCAGAAATCAGTTAGGATGTGCTGCTACCACCAATGGTATCTTCCCTTCCATGTACTCCTGGCCCATGCAGGAAGTCTGAAGGGCCCCTGCTATGTGTCTGTCTGTGTGCTTGTCTGCCTGTTTCCTGGACTGTTTTATTGTTTCTCCTTCATCTACATAAAGACCACCTGGAGTTGCTGAAAATGTTGCATATGGTTGTTAGAGACTAGTGGCCATGAACCTGCCCAAGTGGGCCTGTCCCCTAGGGACTAGAGGACATAGGGAGTGGGTAGGATGGGGCCCAGCTGCAAAGGGAAGAGATGTTTCCTCATTTTATTCTTGTGCCAGGGAAGGCAGCAAAGGGCAAGGGTGGCTCCCATTGGACATTGTTTGCTGCAGGTGAGAAGGCAAATTAGGGTGCTGATGGCCAAGAAGAGATCTAACAGGTGAGGATTCTTTGTATCTGCAGTCATGGTCTCTGCTACCTCCCCCAGGCCTGGGGTTTGGCCAGTCTTAGAGATCCAATGAGTGGTTGGGTGGAGCCACCTACCTTTGCCTCAATGGACATGGGGCATGGTGGAGGCAATGGTGCCAGTGCAGGGCTGCTGCAAAGGGACAGGAGGCATTGGCTGGAGGGAGCCATGTTCTGGGTTGGGGCTGCCAAAAGGAGAGGGGGTAGAGAGAGAAAAAGAAAAGAGAGTGCACATGCACAAGAGAGAAATGCAGCTGGCAAAAACCTACAACAACTAGTATTCCCAAGCAGTCTCCTCTCCAGGTACTAGCCAGAGTCCACCGAGCTTAGCTTTAGAGATCAGACTAAATTTGGTGCATTAAGGGTGATATAGCTGTAGATGCTTGTTGCAATGGCTTGGGGCCTCAAGAGCCTGTGCTGTGAATTGCTGTTGAACCTTGTCCAGCTTCAGGGTCTACAGGACCTTTGACTCGGGCTTTGGTCCACTGGGCCCAGCTCACTGCCAACAGCCACCATGGTGCCCTGGCCATCATGGTACATCATACTCTTGGCCCATGCCCACATGTCAAGGGCCAGGGTGGTGGCCAGAAAGCAGGCCAGGCATTAAGGTGGCCTTGACAGTGTCTATCTACACATATGGCAAACCATAGGCCAAGGGCTTCCTGGGGTACCAGGTGGTTTTCAAAGACACCTGCCTCCCTTTGGCTTCCAACATCTCACCAGGTCAGGCACTCTCAGGGTGACGTGCCCTAAGGCCTTCTGCGCTGTCCCACCCTTCCCAGCCTGGCTCAGTCCCTAGGAAGCCTCTAACCCCACCCAACAGCCATGCACATCCCCATTCCCAGCCCACCTATATGCCAAGCCTGTCCCTGCTAGCCTAAACAGCCAAGTAGGCATTCCTTGCATATCCTAGGGCAACCTGCCCAGCTAGAGCCCTCCACACCCAGCAGATTTGACTGAGTGCACCAGGCTAGAATGGGGAGGATGCCCAAAGCCTCGTTTTCTGCCTAAAACTCAGGAATGTTTTTCCCCTATGAGCCCAGACCAGGTAATCCCCATGCCCATTGGGTGCACACATCCTCCTGTCTACATGGCCTCAGCACTCTTGCTACTGGCCTTCCTAAAATGAGTACACCTGTTCTGGGCCAGTCTCCATCCTCAGCCCTCAGAACACAACTATAACTGCCCAAGGCAGAAAGCTGACATCTACACAAAAGGCTGGGGCTGGGGGAGCCACTGGCACCAAGGTTCTGACTGGCCCACCCATGAACATTCAAGCAACACACATCACTGTGCATTAAGTATCAGCCTAATTCAGCAGTAGGAGCCAAATCATGGCTCTGATCTTGTCTGCTATCATGGGAAACCCCAACCAGGGACTGAGGTTAAGACTGTCATATCATGGGCTTGGAAGCATGCCACCTGAAGTCACCATCAAGTAGGAGGAGATGACCTTGGAGCTGGGAACTGGAATGGCCTTGGACAGGCAGATCTCCTGGTTTCTGGAAAGAGAGGCAGGGCTCTAGAGACTCCCTGTGATTCCCTGAGCACAGCAGCATCCACATCCCAGTGCAGTGGGCAAAGCCTCCATTCTCATCTCCTGTGACTTTGCTGTCTGAGGGCAGCCTTCCTTGGAAATGCCCTTGAGGCTTAGATCTATGGACCTGGGGGTATGGTTGGGTTAGGTTCTGTGCTGACTCCCACCCCACCCCCTGAAATCCCTCACCCACTCCCTCTCCACCCCCAACCATGTATCACCCCATTAGGCCTCCATACCACAGCTGATGCTGCATTTGGTGGTCACAGAGCTCCTGATGATCCTTCCAAGGGTGACTGGAACACATTCTGTGCTATTTCCAAGACATTAGGAAAGATTCAGGCACTTCCCACTGTTTGGGATTCCTTTTCCCAATGGGTTGTCTCTTGAGGCACACTTTAGTGTTCTCCCAGCAAGGGTGCACTCCCTCTGCAAACATCCATGATGGCTAGATTGACTCCCTGCTGCGTCCCAGCAGTATGCACCCACTTGACTCTAAACTCCATTAGAGCAGGCCACTCAGCCCTCTCTTCCTTCATTTCAGAGAAGGAATCCCAGCACAATGTCAACCTGCAGCCAGCATAGGCTCTCTGACCCCAGGAAAGGAGGCCCTGGGATGCAGCTACCTAGTTGGGAATTAGACAATGCTGGAAGATATGCTGCTGCTGGTAGCAGTCTCTCTTTGCATCTTTGTGCCAAAATTCTGCCATCCTGTGCAGGGTGGGCCCCTAGGATTTTTCTGTCTCCCTGTCTGTCTGCCTGTATATCAGTTTCTCATGCAATTTGTTATTTTTCTTGGTCTGGAGAGAGGCCACAGAGTTCCTAAAAGTGCCACATGGTTTCTTGAAAGTACTGGCCAAGAATATGCCCAAGGGGTCCTGATGTGTGGGTGCATGGGTGGGCCCTGTCCACTGGGGATTGTAGGACATGGGGAGTCAGAAAGATGGAACCCAGAGGCAAAGGGAACATATGTTCCCTTGGCTCATCCCTGTTGTGTTAAGGAAGGCAGCAAAGATCCAGGGTGTCAAGAACAGGTGGTCAGCAACTGGTGTGCACTGTTTGTAAACAGGTGCAAAGGGCTAGGGTCCCCATGGTAGAGAAGAGTTCTAGTAGTTGAGGGATATTTGCCTCCACATTTGAGGTCACCATCACCCCCATCATGCCTGGTTTGTTGCTGTCTGCCAGTCCCACGGGGCACAGTGGAAAGCTACCATGCAGGTGCACTGCAGGGGAAAAGGTGCTGGAGGTTTTCACTAGAGGGAGCCATGCTCTGGGTGTGGCAGTCAAAAGAAGAGAAAGACAGACACATAGATGTCAAAACCCTACATCAACTGATATTACCAGGCATTCTCCCATGCAAGTACTAACAATGCCTGAACCTGTTTACTTTATGATATCAGAGGACATCAGTGTCTTCAGGCTAATATAACCCCATATGTTCCAGCTGCTGCAGCCTGGAGCCTAAAGCATCATGCTACACAGCAGGGACAGTGAGCATTGTCCAGCTGCAGGGCCTGAGGTCCCCTAGTGCCCAGTGCCAGATTGTGGGACCTTCCTCAATGCCACCAGCTCCCTGGTTGTCCCTGTCCTAGCAGTGCAACTTCTGCCTGGCTCATGTCCACACTGTGAGGGTCAGGATAGTGACCAGAAGGTGAGCTGGCTTTGCCAGTGCCAGACCATCTATCTGCCTGGCCAGAGGCTAAGGATGAAGGGCACTTGCAGGTTCCAATGAGGCAGACCTCTGCTTGGCTTCTGACACACCATCTTGTAAGTCATACTCAGGGGGTTTTCACTCAGGCCCTTGGCAATGCCCCATCCTGCCCAGCCAGGCTTAGTCCCTGGAAGACCTTCAACGCCCTTCAAACCACCATGCATATGCCCCTTCCTAGCCCAAGCCTTACCCTGTGGTGTGCAATTTGCCAGGAACATAGAATGATGAAACCTCTACCAGTAGGGCCAATGGAACTTAGACCTATGGAAGTACAGGTCTCAGTGACTCTTACCACAGATGGGAGTCTGTTGCAATAAGAAAGTGCTATTGGATGTACTAGCACTTGAATTCTGGACATGCAAACTATCCAAGGTGGCCACTAATTACCCCTTCCACCAATTGATCCGCAGCTTTCACCTTGTTATTGGGCCTTAGTGGAAAATGATCATTTAACCATTGATTTCTCCTATGTGACTCTAAGATCAAAGCCAACCATGGTCATGTAGGTGCTCACAAATCCTACTAATAAAGTAGGACAGGTTAAAAAAAAATCTCCATCATGAAATGGAAATGGTACATCCAAGAGCATGCCTCAACAGGGCGTTAGGGAGATAGCTGGCTCTATGAACAAAATTCTCCTTTGCTGGATGGGGTGAAAGAGCCCACAGGGGATGGTCCTGCCCCTCCCTTGGCTAAGTGAGGCAGTCCAGCTGATAGTATGTCTTGGTTCACAGATCAAACTGCAAAACTCATGGCTGACAGAATCCATTGGGTTACTATGGTGATCTGTCCCAAGAATGGACACTTATTGACTGAGACTGGAGAGGTTGTTCTGTCCAATGGGTTGAACTATTCTGGTGGGTTTGGCTGTGAAGGCTACTACAACAAAAATTTCTGCTATATACATATAGATCCATGGGCTCCTGAAAACTGACTATCCATATTGTTCAGTGTCTGGCATATCAATGATTGGATTATAAGAAGCTCCTCCTTATGGTCACTGGGGCCATGGCAACAAATTTTGAGCTGAGATGAAGATCAATTTGTCACCTATATAAATACCCTTTGCAAAAGGCAACTTGAAGCTGACCAACAAATTGCAATGATTGCCCACTGGATCCACCACTGATTAGGACACAAAAGTCCCACTCAGATTCAAGAATGGGCAAATCATGAGGACTCACTCTAAAAGAGGCAGAGGTCAAAGATACAGCACAGTGGGTGGATGTGGCTCAAATGGTTGGGAATCCATCTCCTATATGGAGGGACCTAGGTTAGATCCCTGGGAACTCCCAGTAAAATAAAGAAAAATATGGAAGGTGTGTGGGCTGCCAGTCCCTGAGAGTGGGTGCACCATCAGGCACCACATGTGGGTGCATGACCAGGCTCCACATGTGGGCAAGCTAGGCCCCACCGAGCCATGCAGCAAGATGATGATGTAACAGAAGGACACAAAGGGAGAGCCAAAATGAGATGCACTGAAAAACCAGGAACTATGGTGCCACCAGTGGCACAATGCCTTTCTCTCACATTGGAGGTTCCCAGGATCAAATCCCTGTCAAGACAGGAGGAGAAAGATGAGAAGAGAAGGCAGGAAACAGACACAGAGAATTGCCCAGCAAATGGACACAAAAACAGCAAAAATGGTGGGGGGAGAGGTTAAAATGGATAAAAGTAAAATAAATAACTATTTTTTGAAAAAAATACAGCACAGTCATGTGACTCATTATACTAAGCTCAGGCTGTACAGCACTGTTGTGGGTCATATCAGCTGGGTCTTAGGCTCTGCATGAGAGTGGCAATTCAACTACTTTAGAATGCTTATCATCAGTCAAGGTTTCCAATAGTGTCTCACCACTTTAGGCATATACAGTAGATATGGGACAGCAATTCACATGCCTCATATCTATGCTGGGAATGCTGTTGCAGCCTTGGAGAAACCCTGGGCTATGTAATCTGATAAACAACAAGAATCCAATCAGATCAATGTATCTCATTTACAGCACACTTGGCCCAGTAATGGGCAAATTCTGAATGCATGATATTGGCCTTTCATGCTCCTTATGATCTCTAAGCAAATAGGCTGATAAAATATTGGAATGGATCACCCAAGTAACAACTACACAATGGACACCAGGAACAACACCTTATTTGGCCAGAAACCATGTATAATTAAAGCTATTTGCACGTTGAACATTGCATTCCAGTGGAAGAGAAATATGACAATACAACATATGTTGAGAAATACTGAGCTCTGAGAAGTGGAGGTCCAGACAGCCACATGATTAGGCTATGTCTGTGGAAAGGAATCCAAATCTCGGTGTACTTAGCTGAGAACAAAACTCATAAGGGTGACTTGTGATATGGCCAGCAGTGTTGTTACTACAAGGATGCCACAATTCCAACCTGGAGTTGATGCAAGTGACTCCCACCTGTGGGACTCCATGGGGACATGGGTAGGTGCAACAAAATGCCCTGGCACTTGGATCCATTTGTTGTACCTGGAACTCCTGACTTATCAGTACATGTGGGAAACATCATTGGTTCTAATAAATTTGTTCAGGATATGACTTACTGAACAAACTTGGTTAAATAAAAGAGGTAATGTGTCCCTATAGAAATTGTGGCTTCAAGGCTCTGACAGACTTGCCTGAAGTTATTTGTGCAAGAACAGTTTGACCTCCAGGAAGTAAAGGGAGGGGTGTTAAATGATACTGTCTATTTCTCTCTCCAGGCTATCTCACAGTGACGGACAATCCCCTCATTCAATGGGCCCAATGATACAGGCTTTTGCTGGAACCACCAACCTAGGCAAACCTGTCAGCTCTATCAGCATTTAGCCATCACTCCACATCATTCCAGCCAAACTGTCAATATGGTGGACCACACTGGCTTACTGGATATATTACCTACTGTCTCAAAGAAACCACTCTATAGGCAAGAAGGATAGAGTCTGCTGGCCAGATGAGACTTCTTTTGAAGCCCAAAGACTACCTATACAGTGTCCCAACATTTGGGAGGAAATGCTTCCTTTGTATTGAAAGCCTAAATATCACCAGGCCATCCTGAGAGAAGTTCCTAATTACAACTGTAAAAAAAATGATGATATTTTATTCTGAAGATTGCTCCTTTTGAGCCCACCTGAATTTAATGTTACTATAGGCAACAACCCTATTTTAAGAAATGACAAAGTAGCCCAATATACAATAACTGGTGCCTACAGGGGCACACTGGAGAATCTAATATGCTGAGAAATTCAGGGACTTCGCCATCTCCCAGCCCTTGCCTACTGCCACTTCTATTGTTTGCAAATGCCTCAGTATGTTTCCATGCCACAGCCTGGTGCATACTTTAGGTCTAATGGAAAAGCCTGACTCTCCCTTAAAACCAGAAACTGTATACATGTAGCCCCAGCTCCTTATCAGGTCAAGAACTCTCATTGGCAGATCCCCTCATGTTGTCGTGTATAAATACTGAACACACAAAGAGTCCAAGTCTCCTCTCCAATGAGAAGTGGGGAATGTGGAGCTGCCAGCTTCCAACCCTGGCCCGAGCAGTTGGCCTCCCTGGGAGATGAACCGTGATGGAAATTCATCATGCTCTTTTGGACACTTTGGTCTGTGCAAGGAATAATGTATTCATTTACTAAAATGTTTGTTTTGCCTGAGCCTGTTCCCATGATGCACCATAGAGCAAATTGCTCCACAGATTTTGGTCCTGCAAGCAGAGTGCATGGGGAAGTATAAAGTGGAGTGAGTTGATTTTTTGTTCATTCATTTCATCACTCTTGCATTCCTTTTGTACGGAAGCATCTTGGACAAAACAGGACTGATGTCTTTGTGGGTTAATCTGAAGGTTCATCTCTGCCCTACCAGGCTGGGTAGACATAATGGCCCACAGGTGGGATACCTAGAGCATACTCTTTCCATTATATGAAGAAAAGGTGGCAATAAATGGGACTTTGAGAACCTCCTTATGAATTCCAGGGAGTTAGCTGGATGGTTACACACTGATATCAATGAATTTGGGGCTTCCACTACCCAGCATACACTTCTCAAGTGCATGGACTCATATCTGTTTCCTTTCTGGAATCAGGCATAGTTTCATTCAGACCACACAGACTGATCTTGTGGTTAGTGGGAGGCTGGTCATTATTCAGCATCCTGTTAGAAATAAAGATAGGGACTTGGAGGAGAAAATGAAATTATGAGATTTTATGGAGAAGATATGGGATATTAAAAATAGGTATGGACAAAATTTGAGAGAGGGTCTTCCCTCATAGTAGTCCTGGCTTTACAATGAGGATACCACTACCATTCTGATCAACCAGACTGAATGGAGGAGTCTTGGCTGCCTCACATCCAAGCCAGTCCTCCAACAAATTCTTAGTATGTTGGAGTTAAGTGGGGAGATGGGGGATGAGGAGGGAGCAGATGATGATCTAGCTGCAACCTCTACTTAACTGAACCCTTCAGGGATTCAGAGGAACATACAACACTCTGGTGACTTCCCATGAATTGCAACTCAGCTTTGGAATAGTGAGGAGGAAGCTGGGTTATGCTCAGAAAACAGGATTTTGGTATGTGGATATTCCACTCCAAACAGAGGAATTTAGTCCCTCACTAAGTTCCAAGTTTATGGTATGACATTGATAATTTCATTAGTGAGTGTCCTCCTGGGTGGAGTGACAAGCTGGTTCTGATCTTCACCCTAGGGATTCCCCTGCAAGTTGCTATTGAATAGATTTATCATACCCTCTCTGCTTCACACTAAAAGGGTGTCCACTGAGGTAATTGACAAAGGAACTAGGAGTAGACCATAGGTGCTTGACCATTAACCCAGAAAACCCTGAGATCCACAGGATGCTTCAGCAGTGACCACTTCCTTAGGGTCACCTCTTGCCAAAATGGGTTCTTGTGGTTACTAGGGAAAGGGTTCCCAAAACACAACATAGATAAGATCTCCAATGGAGAATTTTGGGGAAAATAGAAACTTGAAGAAGTGCCACAGGTTCAATAGGGACAATCTTCCTCTCCCATATTCTACCCCCTCAATCACCAGATATCAACAGCAACTGAGGAAGAGGAACTTGGAGATCTCAGCCTCCATCTATGACTCTGATTAAGAAATCTGGCCCTTGGGAGGGGTCTCCTTATCAAGAAATGCTTGAATTGAAATTAACTGAGGATTGGGGCCAAGTACCCCAGCCATCCTTCAGGACCTTAGAACATATTTCCCAGTGCATATCCAACTTGGGGCATTGGACAAAGCTTTATTGCATTTTTTATTACAGGCACCCAGGTAACTATCATACACTAGATGCAGAGGGGAGGTGTTGCAAGATTTTGTGCATTCCAAAAGGGTATGAGGATGGGAGATTACTGATACCCTGTGGGTTGGTTCATTTGGCCTTTGGCCCCCTCTTTGGTCATGCTTCATGCCAAGGAATACATTGTAGCAATTGATATGCTGCACCACTGCATGTCCCAATGGTGACTACAAGTATAAGCTCCTCCATCCCAAAAAATTCTGGCTATCATGGTTAGGAGAGAGATGGATTGATCACACTCAGTACTCCTACTTCATTGCATTGCCCAACAGTGGCAATACTGCCTTCTTGTGGAGAAAATGAACTCATAAAAGACCTTTCTGCAGCCAACCTCTGTTCCAACATCTCTGATTATAACAGCCTGGTGTGGCCAGTGGTAAATAAAAGTGTAGGATGGTGACTAATCTATTGACTACTGGTGCTTGAATACAGAAGTTCTGCCTTTAGCACCTGCAATCCAAGACATTGTGACTCTCTTGGAAACCATCATGGCTTCTACTGATGTTTGATATGCAGTTATTGATCTTGTGAATGCCTCTTTTGCCTTCCCACTCTGAATGTAGGACAAGGATCAATTTTCTTACCAATGCCAAGGCCTACATTATACCTTCACTGAACTGTCACATGAGTATTTAAACTCATCCACTATCTGCCACCATTGTCTGTGACAGGATTTGAGTTAGCCACACTTGCCCAAAGAACTCCAGGTGCTCCGTTATATTGAGGCTTTCATTTGGTGGGTCAGTGTGAGGAATGCATGCATTGCTAACAGGGAATCAACAACTTAGTTGGGCCATAAATGCTAACAAGTTGCAAGACCCAGCCTGGCAGGTCAATTTATTCACTAGTGTAACAGATCAAGCCAGCACTGGATCCCTAAGCCTGTACAGGAGAAATTACTGTTCCTAAAGTCACCCACCTCCAAAATTGTAACCCAGTGATTTTTTAGGCTATTTACAGATTGGCACTGGCATATTCCACATATTGGTATCCTCCTTGAACCTCTATATTGGGTCATATAGAAAACAAAATTATATGCTTTTAGGTCACAAACTTCCCAGACACAACCCAGAACTAGTCCTTCAAAAGGAACTTCTGGTGTGCTATTGGGTTTTGGTGGAAATGGAAAAGATAATGATTACCAAGAGCTCTCATATTCTCCTGATTCTAGAAATCCCCACCATACCCTGGGTCCTGGGTAACCAGAGCACTTATCCAGGCTGTGCCCAATCACAGAGTATCATCAAGTGGAAGCAATAAATTAAAGATTGTGCTTTCCTGGACCTCCAAGGAATGACATCCATGCATTAAGTGGTGGCAGAAGCAACCCTCAACAATGATCCTTTTGCAATATGAGATGAAGGCCCTCCCCTCCCTGCACAGGAATCAATAGGGCTGTGAATCAAGGATGCCAATCAGGTGCTGTTTCTTCAATGGATAAGCTGAGGCATCCATTGGACAGGAGCTGCTGTTTAGCCTCAGAAAGACAATAAGCCATATATGGCATTACAGAAAAAGTCCCCAATGGGCTGAAAAATGAGTGATCAGCTTAACCCTGGAACACTTGGACTCAAGCACCCCAAAGTACCTGTTTACTGCTTCATGGTGGGGGCATAAACAATCTCACGTCAAGAACTTGGACAGAACATGATTCAGGAATCAAAAGTTCCCAAGTGTGAAAAGAGAACAACTGGCATTGTGGAAAGACACCATTTTGTTACTCATGTTGATGTGCAGGGCAAGGGCTCTATCATGATAGACATCTATGGAATGACATAGACAAAGAATGAGGCATCAAGATGCATTGCACATACAATGAGACTGAAGATCTTGGTTGGGGAGACCTGAGGATGATCCCTGCATATAAGATGAGAACAATGAACTTATCCTCAGTGACATCCATGAAATAACTGAATTTCCCATAACTTCTCCTGCTGCTGGGTTGATCCACCACTGAACTAGGCATGGCTATTCAGATATCATGAAATTATGGTCCCAGGAACATGGAGTACCTCTCTCATTAAATTTCTGGTATATAGAAATTGAAGTTTATTTTAACTTTGGACACTGTGAAGTTAATAAAGTTATTAATTACCTCTAAATTTTTTTTTGAATTTAGTAGTGGTTTCTATATACACAATCACATCATTTGCAATCAAAAACAGTTTTCTTTTCCAAGTTTTCTGATTTTTCTCTCCACTCTTCCTCTTATTACACTAAATCCATCATCATATGGATATATAACTGAAGTGATGAGAGATGACATCCTTTCTTTGATCACTATTTAAGGTAAAGCCTTCCATTTTTCAACATTCAATAAAATACGAGGTGTTGTGTTGAGAACAGAAGTACTTCTAGTGGTCCCATTTTTAGTAGGAAAGCACTCAGCAGCCTTTAAATTTTGTATGAAATTAGGTGAAAGGTTTTTATATAGAGATACTCTGGATTATAAGTTTTCCAAAATTAAGAAGTAGATCTCCACATTATAATGGCATTGCCTATGGGCCTTGTAGATTTTAGAATCTCTTACCTATATCATTAGGAGCAAGACAAATTTGCAGTGGTTTCTGATTGATACTCACTATTGGACCATTAGCAAGGGGCAACGTGAGCTATTTGTACCTCTGCTTTGCTCAGTGATCTACTACCTACAGGACTCTCTCACCCACTTATAGTCTAGTCACTGAAATGAAGTATTATTTCTTTTAAGACCAGAAACAAAGCAACTTATCTGTTCCTATTCTTCAGATATTTACTCATTGACTGAAAGAAAAGTACATCACTGAGCAATTAAAGGCAACCACAGAACCAAATTCATTTACCTTAGAAGACTCCAAAATCAAACATTTTAGATATTCTCCTATTCCCAAACCTACACCATTTCCACCACTGACCTCCAAAACTCAGCCTTAAGATACCCAATCATTTGCCCCAACTCCTCAAACCATAACCCTCACAGAGACAAAATAAGCTCCCCAATCACTGAATAAATGATTCCCCATTGAAAACATTCTCCAGTATGAAATTCTAGAACTCCCCCAAGGGGTTTTATCCTCCAGTAAAGACACTTCTCTCTTACATCATATTTTCATAGCTATCCCTAAACTGAGTTTTTAGCACATCAAGGCTTGTGTTTGTCTGAATGACAGTACAGAGTGATTACAGACCTAGTGTTTCACTTCTGTTGGTTTCACTTATTTTACTTAAATTATAAATAAAGGCATTCTCATATTGAGTACAAAGAATTTCTCACATTTAATTTCTCCAACTCTCCACTTCCATTAGATCTACATAGTGAGTTCTTTCATATGGTACATCATCAGACCATCTTTGAAGGGCTTTGCTACATAGAGGACATTCATATAGATTCTCTCCCTTATGAATTTCCTTAGATTATCTTAAGTAATAGTGATGACCAAAGGCACTTCCATATTGATAGCAAACATAGTATTTCTTCAGTATGTGGGTTTTCTGGTATATTTAAAGGTTAAACCTATGGCTGAAGTCTTTCATATTCAAAACATTTATACTGTGAGTTCTCTCATTCCAGGAAAAGTCAGAATATTGACTAAAGGCTTTCCCACATTTGTACCTTTCATAGGGTTTCTTTTCAGTTTGAATTATCTCATGTTGTCTAAGGTTAGAAAAATTGAGATTTTCCCATTTATATGATATCATTTCTATCCAGTGTGAATTCTCTCATGTTACCTGAGGGCAGAACTAAGAGTGAAAGCTTTCCCACATACATGACATTTATATGGTTTCTCTCAATGTGCAGTTTCTCAAGTTCTTTAAGCAAAGAGCAAAGAATGAAGACTGTCCTACATAGAAGGCATGCATGGATTTTCTCTCCAGTATGAGTTGTTCCATGCTGACTGAGGGCAGAGCAATGAATGAAGGTTTCCCACCTAGATGGCATTCATAGACTTTCCCTCCAGGATGAGTTCTTTCATGTTGTCCAAGAAAAGAATATTGTCTGAAGGCTTCTCCACATAGATGACATTCATAGGGCTTCTGTCCTCTGGGAGTTATCTCATATTGCCTAAGGTGAAAAAAATTAATGAAAACTTTCCCACATGGAAATAATCTATATGGTTTCTCTATAAAGTGAGTTTCATTGTATTGTCTGTGGACAGAGATTTTAATAAAGGCTATAGCACTTCTATGACATTCATTTGATTTACTTCTAGCATGATTCTACTTAAAGTGATCAGAAGATGACTGGTCACTGAGAATTTTCCAAGTGATTTGCTGAAATATGGTGTCTTTGTCATGTCAGTTAAAACATGTTGCATCATTGTGTATCTGCAAGTGGAATATTCTTGCAAATAATTACATTTTAAGGTATTCTTATCTGTGCTGTTGGAAATTAGATGAGAGACTGTAAAACATTTGTTCATATACATGAAAGTCTTCATTTCCCTACATGTGAATTCTAGACTAATCCTCTAGTCATAGTCTCCAAATAAATCTCTCCCACATTAGTTTCATCTACATATTATTTTCCATGCATGAAGATTTGCTCTATTTCTGCATCCCAATTGCAGAGCTCTCTGATCAATTTTGAGATTCAAGATGTTTCAAAGTTTATGTATGTAAGCCATGTTTATGCAGTTGTCTTTTGATAAGAAATCAGGTTAAAGTTTGGCATTCTGGTTATTTTTTCCCTAAATTCAAACTATCACAGATTTTCCTGCTCTAACACTTAATCCCTACATTAATTACGGTTAGTAGATTGTGCTGAATTCCTAATTTATTCCATCCCCATATATCTGGAAAACTAAATTTCACTCCAATGACGCTTACTGATGACATGATATTAGAAGTGCCTTTCCTGCAGAAAGGTTGCATGAATATTTTTCTCTTGTTTTTTAAAGGCATTTTCCTTCTTTTAAAAATTGTGGGGGCTTTGTTAATATATTTGCCTGGTCTCTTAATAGCTGGTAAACATCTGGGCAATGTGCACTTGGTCTCCACATAACACCTTTAGGAGTTTATAATGAAACTGAAATTTCTCACTGGAATAGTCTCCATAAACTATATTATCAGACAAAAAAAGGATTTACCCAGGGAATTCATGATTCTGGGTTAGCCTCTTTTGGCAGATTGTTGCTATCTTGGCGTGAGGTTAGGATAAATGAAAACATAGTTATAAATCCATTGATCACAATAGGCAAACTTACTGAATCTACTGCTAGACCAAGAGTTGCACAGCAACAGGCATTAAATTCATTATCCAAACTTATTTTAGACAATAACATTGCCAAACGTGATTATATAGTAGCTGAACAAGCACTTGTTTTTTTACATTAATAGCTGGAAAATGTGCTTACTAAAATTTTCTTCACTTAAGCATCTCTGAAAATTCTAATACAGTAATTGAGCTGGTTTTCCTTTAATCTAATTTTATCAGTTACTCTTTGCATTTAGTTCCCTGAAAGATATTAACCAGACCTTCTCAGTTTTGTTTACAGGAATACGTTAATGTCTCAAAGTAAAACCAGACAGAATGGTGTCAGGAGTACCCAGTTAATCTGTAACCTTTGACAGAGTCCCCCCAAGAAAAGCTTGTTATCCTTGAGTGGTTGGCTGAGAAAGGAGTCATGAAGACCTTACATATAGGCTCCCACACAACAATATCTAAAGTGTTTTATTTTACCCACTGAAAACAAGTACAAGTTTAATATGCTTGAGACAATGCAGAACTAAGAATTTGCACATACCTTCCTCACAAGACCCCTCAAAGCATCACTTGTTTTCTTTTTTTAACTTTTTTTCTCACATACCCAATTTTCCTTTTCTTTTGCCTATAAAAAAACCCTAGCTCCCATTCTCACATTGAACTGGTTTTGGGAGGATTTCCTCAGTTCCTTGTTCATGCACTTGCAGTAAATGACCTCACTGAGAGATGATTTTCTCTTTTGTGACACCAGATCTGGTGGACCCTTCTATTATAAAAAGCTGTTCTTATGGTAACAATATTGTCAACACCATCTGTTGTATTTGGGGAAATATCTCTGGGGAACTTGACATACAATTGCAAGAAAAATTGAACAAGCACAGTTTTGCAGGGCTCCAATGGGAAGAAGCCAGGGAAGAACCTTGGTGGGGTGGAGATGGGTTGGTGGGTCAGCATCTCCTCCTAACCCTACTACTAACCCTGGGGCCTTAGCTCTGTGCTGCAAAGGCCTTTTTGAGGAAGCCTGTCCACAGACAGCAAAGACCCAGGAGGTTTGAGTGGAGGCTCTATTCACTGCACCAACTGGCCTCTGCCTGAGCCCCAGCTCATGGAATCTGATGTCTCTACCAACATCCCACATGATTTACTTGTCCAAAAATCTGATCCCAGGTACCAGCTTCAAAGGCAACTCTTCCCAGGTGATGATGCATCCAGATGGCCTTCCTTGAAGGACCTACCAGTCTCCATCTTGACCCCTGGCTGGGGTTTCCAGTCATAATCAATTTGGATCCAACTGCTGAGTTGAGTGGATGGCCCCAATGCACAATAGCTTGTGTTGTGTGAAGTCCCATGGGTGGGCCACATGGCACCTTGGTGCCTGTTGCTCCATTGTTTCCCAGGTTGTCTCCGAGGGCCAAGGACAGAGCCAGGTACTTGACAGGTACTCTGATTATCTGAAGCCAGCCAATAGCAGAAGTGCTGCAGACTCATCTGTGGTAAGATGCTGAGTGGGAGGTGTATGCCCGACGGGAGGCTAGGCAAGGGGACAGCCTGGACTGGGCTTTCTAGAGAAGAGACATTTCTGAAATCTGGGCAGAAAACAAGAACTTGAGCTTCCTCCTCAGCCTGGTGTCATGTGCTCAGTCAAGTTTCCTGGCCAGATCTGGTGCCCCAAGGGCTTACAAGGAAGGGAAGTAGGGGAGCTAGCAGGAGAGCTGGTGGCTCTGGTTGGATGATTAGGAAAAGCTTGGTCCCAGCAGAGGTGGGCATGGGGCAGGCATGGATGGGGAAAGGGGGTGTGCATGTTGGATGGTGGGTGTGAGAGACCTTCCAGGGACCAAGCTGGGCTGGGCAGAGTGGGTCAGCACTGAGGTAGGGCTTTTTTTAGCCTATTTTGATGGCATGTGGCCCTCAGCATTTTTTTTTTTTTTTTTTTT
>JAQZBX010016001.1:0-36950 GCA_029593785.1 Cabassous unicinctus | reverse complement strand
GTTTAGCAAATGCCAAAGTAAAATAATAATAATAACCAAACCAGTAAACTAAAAATAATGCTTATGCACGTGAAAATCCAGAACCCTCTGGCTTCCTCTGTGGGTTCACCTTCTTTGCAAGTAGCTTGCAATTATGTATCAAGATTCTTGAACATTTTCCTCCCATTGACCTGGTAACTCCACAAAATCTAGCCTAAGAAAGTAATCAGAAATGAGACTTTTAAAAACCAGCAAGGGGAAGCGGGTGTGGCTCAGTTGATAGAGCCCCCGTTTACCATATGGGAGGCCTGAGTTCGCGTCTGGGCGCCTCCTTGTGAGGGCAGGCCGGCTGGCGCGGCACCGTGAGCTGATGTGGCAAGACCTCACAGCAAGAGGGAGATAAGCAGACACAGAGAAGACACGCAGCGAATGGACACAGCAGCACAAGCGGCAAGGGGGGATAAATAAATAAAATAAATAAATCTTAAAAAAAAAAAAAAAAAAACCAGCAAGTTGCTCACAGAAATATTATTTATGATAGCTGCCTGGAGACTAATCAACTTTAAGGGAACAGCCCAATGAATCAGGGTGTCTACCTCTTCTGGAATAGCACACAGTCATTTTTCTTTATCACTCTATTTTCCTACTCATAGCCAAACAATAAATTCAATATCTGTTTCAAATTTTAAAAAAAGAAATTATGTTTTCAAAGGATATTTATGCTCAACCACTGAGCTACATCTACTCCCCTCAAAGGATATTTAAACATTCACAATATGAAGTGAAGTGAACCCTGCAGTTTACAAAACTGCATGCACAATACGATCCTGGCTTTGGAAAGAGTAAATAAATGTGCACAGTGGGTTCATGGAGGGTTTTTCACTTTCTCTCCTTTTTCTAATTTGCTGTGATGGGTTTGTATGACCTTATCACGGAAGTGAGTAAGTTTTTTTTCCCTGTATATGACCTAGAGCTGCCTCTTTGAAGGCCTGACAAGATAATGATGGGAATGCTCTGAGGACACTGGGGCTAGACTTGTGTTCATTGCTTTTCATCAACCCTTCGAGGAATATCTTCAGAGGAATAGGAGTGGCCCCATCTCTTTTCATCCCAAATGAAGTCTGAGGCCATAGAATCACCTCGAGGTTCTTGCCTTTAATTTGCAATGCCCCTTTACCACAAAATAAATTCCTATACTCATGTGGATCTATGGACATATACTGCTCCAAAAATCTGCCTCTGTCTACCCACAATGATGCCATTTAGTGTGATCATTGTAGCTTTAGAATACGTTTTAATGCCTGATCGCACAAGCCCCTGACATTTTTCTTCTTTCCAAAAATTTCTTGCCAATTCCCAATCGTGTATTTTTTTTTTTTTTCTGGTAAATTATAGAATGATTTTGTCAACCTCTCAAAAAAAATCCCATCAGAATTTTTATTAGTTTGGCATTAAATGTATTAAATTGGAGAAGAGCTCACATTTCTACACTGAGCTTTTGAAACAGTTTAAGAATGAGATAAATGTCTCCATTTATTCAAGCATTTCGTTATGCTACGGTTTTGCAGTTTTCTTCACTTAGTACCTGTGCAGTTTCTCTGCTGCCTATTGTCGCTATTTCCCCAGTGCACTTTCTAACAGCTTATTGCTTGTGGCATCTTTATCTTGTAACCTGCCATCTCACTCACATCAAATTATTTCTGCATTCAGCAATGTCATGTGTGCCTTGAGGGCAGAAAGCAGCTGCTGAGTTGGTCCTGTATCTTTGTGACTTAGCTTTGAGTCCTGCATATCATGGCTGTCTGGCAAATGTTGAATGAATGAATGAATGAATGAATGAATTGCTCCAGGATGCAGTTTCCTCCCTCCATACGCGGGTTGATGTTCAGCATAGCAGCTCTTCTCTCCTTGACATCTGTGTTCAGCATCCCAGCAAGGTGAGGCCTTCTGAGGCACCAGCATACCAACGTAGACAAGGGTGGGCCACACAGCCAGACACCCCAACTCAGAAGTCCTGGGACCAAAGGCAGAGGAAAATACAAGGCCATATGTTGATCACGTGGGCTCCCCCAGCAGCTGCTGCCCACCCACCTGTGCCTTTATCTATAAATAAACAGAGCAAGGCAGACAGAGGACAGAGGTGGGGAGTGGCAGGATGGGCACAGCACTGTCACTGACCCTGCCTCCCCAGGTGACCCAGGGCAGGTCCTCTCCCAACTTAGGGCCTGAGTTTGACCGTCTCTGCTACACAGGACTGACTTGCAGGTAGTAGCCTTCTACCTGCCTGGGCCTTCTCAGCACCAGCTTCAGCAAGCCCTTTGCTTCCTTCCTGCTAGGATATGGCTCATCATCCCCAAACCCCTTCAGCCCTGATAGATATGGATGAAAATCACAGGGCCCCTGGTGAGGAGGCAGCGCATTGGGTGCTCTGAAATTTCCTCCCATCCCAACCAGCAGATCTGCCCTGTAGTGGGTTGAACTGTAACCTCCAAAAAAGATTTGTCCACATCCTAACCCATGAAACCTATGAATGTGGCCTTATTTGGAGAAGAAAAAAAAAGGTCTTTGCAGATGTAATTAAGGATCCTAAGATGAAATCATCCTAGATTTAGGGGGGACCTTAAATGACAGGTGTTCTTATAAGAGAAATGCAGAGGGAGATTTGAGACACAGAGGCACAGAAAAGGCCGTGT
This sequence comes from Cabassous unicinctus, assembly GCA_029593785.1. Lineage (NCBI taxonomy): Eukaryota > Metazoa > Chordata > Mammalia > Cingulata > Chlamyphoridae > Cabassous > Cabassous unicinctus. The sequence continues at coordinate 34,278 of JAQZBX010016001.1, read as the reverse complement.
GAAAATGGAGGCAGAGATTGTAGTTGTGCTGCTGCAAACCACATAATGCCTGAAGCCACCAGATACTAGAAGAGTCAAGGACGGATTCTCTCCTAGAGCCTTCAGAGGGAGTGTGGACTTGCTGACACCTTAATTTTGGACTTCTGGCTCTCAGAACTGTGAGAGAATAAATTTCTGTTATTTTAAGCCACCCAGTTGATGGTAATTTGCTCAGGCAGCCCCTGGAAGGGCAGGTAGGACTGATACCAGCCTCCCCACCATCGATGGGCAGGATACGGTCGAACTCCTCCACCCCTCTGCTGTCACCAGGAGTGTGTGGACCTTGAAGCCTCTCTGCCTTTCTGAGGCTTACTTGTGAAATGGCCGTGAACACAGGTTTCCCAGTAAGATGCAAGCTCCACGTGCATTGTAAAAAGCAATAAGCATTAGCTCTCCTGATCAAGATCACAGGCTCCCCATCCTCCTCCCTCACCACATCCAGCCACAGTGGCTGCCTCAGTCCTTAAAGGAGCCAAGTTTCCTTCACAAATGCTTCCTGTCACCTCTGACCCCTCAGGCCAATTACTGTCCAGTCTTCACAGCTCAGCTCAAACATCACCTCCTCAGGGAGGCTTTTCCTGATTGTCCCCAGGACTAAGCCGGGACCCCAGTTATACCCTCCTGGCCCCCTGTGGGCTCTGGGAATCAGGCTATCTGGGGCCCCCCAGGACCTGGGATTCCCATGAGCTGAGCCTTCTGGGTACAGAGTTGGGCCTGCAATCCAGGCCTCTAGACCCAGCTCGGTCTGTCTCTACCCCAAATCCTGGGCCATTTATGATCCTTTATCCTTCCTGTCAAGAGGTGACACCCTCTGCTACCTTCATGAGACTGAAGAAGTTTCTTCGGCCAGTACAGTGGTGAGGATGATGATAATTACATCAGTCGTATCTCCAGTGATTGGCCATTCCAGGCACCACTGTAATGCCCAATGTAACCTATTATTACACCACCAAATCCTCATACAACCCTATGAATTAGGCGCTATTATTATCCCCCTTTTACAGATGAACACATGGAGGCTCATGGAGGTAGACTGACTTGCCCAAGGCCGCCAAGTTAGAAAGTGGCAGAGGTGGGATTCAAACACCAGGCAGACTGGCTTCAGAGCCATGCTCTTGGCCCTCATGCACCTAAACAAGGCATCATCAGCAGGCCTCAGGCAGCTACCCAGTACCAGGCTCCTGGAGTGCTCCTCACTGGGAGATAGGACAGGGCAAGCACAGATGCCTGGGCCGTCATGCCCAGACCCCGGCCATGCAGAGGCGAGCACTGCGCGTGCCCCAGCTGGCCCAGCTGCTCCCTCATCAGAGGCCCTGAGGAGCGCAGGATGAGGGCCCGAGCCCCCGGCCCCCATGGCTCCTGGGTTTGTCCCTCCTGGCTCAGGTATGCATGGCTTGTCTCTCTCCCCTGCCCCGTGTGTCCCGGGAGCACAGACCCTGCATCTTAGAGCCTTTTTACCCCCACGCCTCACATGAGATCTGGCAAGACGGAGCCACTGATTGATGCCTGTTGGAAAACGAGTGAATGAATGACTCCAAAGGGCCAGACCCTGAGGAGACGTAGTGATTAAATGCAATGGCCTGACCCAGGAGCTGTATAATAACAATTCAACCAGCATTTATTGAGTACCTGTTGTGTGCACACCAGAAACCTTAATAGAAAGGGCTAGTGTTGTTTTTATGTGCATTACAAATATATATGTTACAAGAGCTGGGATAGCGTAGGATGTAAAGGTGGAAGCTCTGAGTCACAGCAGTCACCATTCACACCTTGACTCCATCACTGACTGGCGGTGTGACCTTGGACGAGTTCTTCATTAACTTTTAGGTGTCTGTTTCTTCATCTGCCAAACCAGGCTTATAAAACATCTTCCTCCTGGGGAGGTGGGGGGGAAGGTCAGGTGATAGCGAAGGTAGATCCCTCAGCACAGTACCCGGCCAGGCGGAAATAAATGCCCAGTGAATGCTCCTGTTGTTGATAATCTGTCCAGCACTATTTGTGGTTCAAGCTTTGGGATCTCTAGAGCGATATCTCTCTCCTCGGCTCAAAGTGGAGGGTCAGAGCCATTTCTAAGACTTTCCATTTAATCAGTTGTTATATTCAGCAAAGCCTCGGGAGAACCATCTGCAGTCCTTCTACATCCCCCACCGATCCCTGTGGGGAAACTGAGGTTAGAGTCCAGGTTCCTTTCCTTTCTGACTCCATACCTTGGCTTAGGCTGGCTCCTCTGCTCAGAACATTGTCCCTCCTCCACACACCCCCGGGGCATTCTCTCCACCCATTCTTCAAGGCCAGCCCAGAGACGCGTGGGCTAGGTGCACACTGCAGCCATTTTTAACAGACTGGCAAACAAAACTGGGCCACAGCCAAACAGTGGGAAACGACGCAGCTGTGAACAAGGCATGTAGCCTGTCTGTGTCTGCCTGTTCTTATGCAGAAAACTAAGACATACTGTCACTGAAAAAACAAGTTGCTGATAATAATATATATGAGTTTCTCTAACTTCAATGTGTACGTAAGTCCCCTGGGGTTCTTGGTCCTTGTGAAATGCAGGTTGTTATCCAGCAGGTCTGTGGTGGGGCCTGCGAGTCTGTGTTTCTGACCAATTCCAGGTGCTGCCCAGGCTACTAGTTTGGCATCAGAGATACAGCAGTATAGGGTAAATTTTATGGTCTCATTTCTGTAAAAATAAAATGAAACAAATAACACACATGCATATCTATGGGGGGGAAAGGCTACCAAATAAACCCTAAACTATAAATAGTGTTATCTCTAGTAGGGGGATGACCAGAGGCTCTCAAATACTTGTGAAAAGTCTGATTTTTACAGTAAGTTTCACTATTGTAATTAGGGGGGAAAAAAGACAACAAAGAATAAAAACAATAAAAGTCCATCTGGTACAGAGCCTCCAAGCAGACATCTGAAAACTGTACTCCTTCCCCCAGTGAAGGGCTCCATTCCAGTCTCCCTCAGAACAGCCACTCATCCAGGCTGCCCCGGACCCCAAGGGAGTCCTCGAGGCAGGTGCCCACCTCTGCCATCCCTGGTTCTCAGAGCCTAATAACAGGCTGCCCTGGAGTAGCTGCTTGGGACGCGCTGTCTTGAGAGCTGTAGTAGTGAGCATCCTTAGAGCTGTGGAGCTGCGGGTTCCTGAAGGCCTCCTGTGCACCGGCTGGGCTGTACCCTTCTGCAGGTAGGAGAATCTATCATTATCCCCATTTTTGAGATTTTTAAGATTACTGAGGCTCAGAGACAGGGAGGCACCTGGATCATGTGGCTGGGCTCCTAATCCACTCCCCAGGGCCATTAGGGTTGCGGCCTGCTTGCTCCTGTCTGCCCGCCTGGAAATCTCTTCCACCCGATGTCCTCAAGGCTCTTTTCCTCACTTCCTTCAGGTCTCTGCTCAAATTTCACCTTATCTGAGAGTCCTTCCATACCTACCCTAGACAAAATAGCAATACTGCCCCTGCCCACAGCCCTCCCCACCCCAACCCTGCTGTCTTGCTTTCCATAGCATTCATCACCATCTGAACATGCTCATATTTATTTGGTTTATTTATGCATTGTCTCTCGGTTCCCACCAGACTGTAAGCCACATGTGGGTAAGGACTTTGTGCATTTTGCTCACAGCTTGATCTCTGGGATCTAGTATAGGGCCTGACATACAGCAGGTGCTCAATAAATATGACTTAAATGGATGAATGAATGAACAATCTCCGATTCACAAGCCACTCTATCCCAGTAGTGAGATGGCCCACTGACCGCCAATAGCACAGGGTAGGCTGGACTCCCCTTTCCCAGCCTCCTTGTGGAAAGCCTAAATTTAGGTTTCTTAAATGCAGAGGTGGGTGGCTGGGCTTGGGGCCTCCTAGTCTCTCTGCATGAAATGGATAAGCAAGGTGAGATTGCAGGAGTCCTGTGTTCAAATCCCACTGTGTTTCCACCACCCTGATGGGTTGCGGCAAAAACTTCACTCTCCCAAGAAGGGCCTTCTGAGCCTCAGGGCCAATGCACTTACTGGTCAGGCTTCCTGACATGCTTTTCCCCGGATCTGCCCATGACTGGCTCCTTCTCATCATTTAGGTTTCTGCTCAAATGTCAGGTCTCCCTGACTCTCCCAGGCTAACATGGCCTTTTCTCACTTCTCTTTACATACCCTGTTTATTTCTTTCATTGCTCTTAATATAAACTATTTTCATTCTTAAGATTTCATTTATCTGTTTATTCATTTACTGTCTCTGCCACCTGAACATAAAGGCTTGAGAGTAGACACCTTGTCTTTCTTGTTCACTGCTGTATCCCCAGTGCCTAGAACAAGGCCTGATTCAGAGTAGGTGCTCAGTAAATATTTGCTGAATTAATGTTCCATCTTTCTCCTTCTGGAAACAGTGAAATTGAGGCCCATCGGGGACAGGGACATGCCGGAGATAAATTAGCGTCAGAACTTGAAGTAGAAGCAGCCAAGTTAAGTGGAGCTCCAGGTCAGGGGATTGTGACCTTGGAGGAAGCAGATGTTTTCTCCAGGCCTCAGTTTCCCCATCGATAAGGTGGAGTAAGGCAGCCATGACCACGATCCAAGAGGCCCAGTACTGGAGTTGAAACCCCTCCCATGCCCCGGTAAGACATCCTCGAAACAGATTCTGCGCCCCCCAGGAACCGCTAAAGCGCCCCGAAAGCCGCAGAAGGAGAAAACTACAACCCCCATGGTGCCGCAGCTCGGCGCCTGCGCACGGCGGCCGACCCGCAGCGTCGCGTGCGCCCTCTGGCGGCGGCCTGGCGCGGCGCTCCGCTGCGATCCCCGAGGGGCTGGGGGCCCGCGGCGCAGGCAGTCCGGGCGCGCGGCGGCAGCGGCAGAGCCGGAGCCCGAGCCGGAGCCCAGAGCCGAGCGGCAGCCGGATAGCAGCCCGCGGGGCCCGCCGCAGCCATGGGCAACCGCGGCATGGAGGACCTCATCCCGCTGGTCAACCGGCTGCAGGACGCCTTCTCCGCCATCGGCCAGAACGCGGACCTCGACCTGCCGCAGATCGCTGTGGTGGGCGGCCAGAGCGCCGGCAAGAGCTCGGTACTCGAGAATTTCGTCGGCAGGTAGGAGTGCACCCCCGCCCCCCGGACTTCCCGGCCCCCCGGCCCCCAGCCCCCGGCCCCGACGGCGCCGTGACCTCGGAGCCCCCGGCGCTGCTACCGGCGGACGGCGCGCCCCCCGCCCCCAGCCAGAGGGAGACTGCCCTCCCCCAGCCACCCAGCCCCTCGGGGTCGCAGCGCCCGGAGCTCGTCGGCGCGGGTTGTCAAGCAGCCGGCCAGGGTATCACGCCCCCTCCTCCGCCCCATCCTTTAGGGAAGAGCGCGCTCTCTGGACACCCAGGCAAAGGGTTGTCTCCCACCACCACCATGGGCACCTAGGGCCCCCGCATTACTCAGCGCCTCTCTTGGGTTCCAGGAGTCCCTTGGAACCGGTAGCATTCCCGGCGCAAAGCCCCCCTAGCCCGGGCTCTATGGAAAACAGCCCTCTCCCCCTATGGCAGTCCCTGGTCCGTGGGGGTGGGGGGGGACGGGACCCTTCACAGCTCTTGGAAGAAGACAGAGCCCCGTGAGCATGGGGGCCAGATACAGCCTTCACACACACACACACACTCACACACTCACACACTCTCACACACACCTCTGCAGCTCCCGGCTGCCATCCGTGCGCAGCGCGGCGGAGGGGGGAGGCGCGGGTTGCAGGCTGAGGAAGGGAAGGGATGGGCGTGGGGTTAGGGGGCAAAAAACCGCTTCTGATCCTTTTCTGAACAGCTTGCTCCGCTGCCGCTCCTGGGTGGGGGGCTCCTGTCAACGTCTGTCTCCCCTTGGCCTAGCAGAAGGATTTCGATGGAGGGAGAAGACGGTGGAGGGCAGAGATGACTAAGGGAGGCAGGATGGGCGGAGGAGGGGGGGTGTAGCCATTTGCAGAACCTAATCCCCCTCCCGCCTCTGATCCCACAAGGCACGGAGAGAGCCAGGTGGCAGGGAGAGGGAGGCAACCGCAAAGACAAAGGGTCCCAGGTTTGGGGGAGCAGGCAGGGTAGTGACCTCCAGGCTGCCTTGATACAGGGGAGAGAGAGATGGCTTTTCTGATGCGGAGAGGGAAAGTGAGGATGGTGTTCTCCCCCTGTTGCAGGCAGAATGGAGGGATGGGGATCTGAGCAGGCTGAGGGAGGAAGCAGGAGAGTTGACACCCGACCTTCCCTCCCCCATCTCCCTCCCCCACCTTGAGAAACCCTAGCTTTCTTCCCATGACCTTCATGGCTAAGGAACCAAGTGACTGGCATTTAGGAGAGGGAGCCAGGGACCCCTCCTCCCAAAGGGACAGCCGTTCTGTGAGGTGACATCTTCTGTCCAAGTCAGGTTCTTCTGGTGAAACCTCAAGCAAGTCACTTGCCCTCTCTGAGCCTCAGTTTCCCCATCTGTAATATGGACAATTGGACTGGATGGTTATTCCTGCCCCTAAATGAGCTGGGGAGCCCGGCGCCAGCCCTAGGGGTGAAAGGAGAAGACTGGACCAGAAAGATGTCTCTGTGGGATGTTAGAAAGCCATGTGGGGGCAGCTGAGCCCATCTGGTCAGCAGAGGGGAGGCCGTCTGGCTCCCACAGAACCCCCTCCTACTCACATGGCTCCAGAGCTGCAGAGACACACAGATGGACACTTTCCCATGGCCCCATGGTCTGGGCCAGGATGGCAAGAGAGGTGACCCTCGAGAGGAAAGCCCTGAGACCTTGGTGCTTCTGGTGGCACTCATGGATATCCAGCACTTTCCAGCTTATGAACCATATTCCTACCTTTTGTGTGCATCTATTTGTTCATTCGTTCGTTGATCTTTTCCTGGACACCTGCTCAGCGCCAGGCTGTGTGCTCTGGGCAGGAGTTGCAGAGGGGAACAACTGGCGACCTCAACACCCATTTCCTGAGCCCCTCCCATGTGCACCACACCATGCTGAGCCCTTCGCAGGCAGGTGTCACAACAGTCCCATGGGGCGGGCACCATAGTGCCCAACCTACAGGTGAGGAAACGGAGACCCTGGAGGTTAAATGCCTAGCTCAAGGTCACAGAGCCAGGAAGGGCAGTATCTGTTAGACTCCAAAGCCCAGGTTACTAATCTCCACCCTGCACAGCCTCTGAGAGCCATGCCCAGTGCTGGGCATGGGGGACGTGCAGGTGAGTGCACCTCCATTTTCCCCATCCATGGAATGGGAACCTGGACCGTTCCTGTCCCCTCTTCCTCAGAGGGTGGCTGTGGGCCTCCAATTAGTTCAGGAGTGTAAAAGCCCTTTTGTAAACATATGGGGAGGGAAGGGGTGATGGTAAATTAGGCTTAGAGCTGACCCCTACCCTCTTGGAGTTCACTCTCCAGTAGGCAAGGATGCCAGTGAGCAGACAGCATGGCAGGCCAGCCGTGGCCACAGCAGACTCCAGCAACAGCTTGCCTGTTGAGTGGTGGGGCAAGGAGTGCACTCTGTCCCCAGGAGGCCTGGGGCCTTCTCACTGCCCTCCACACCATAATGCCCTTTGACCGTCGTCCCTGCAGGGGGTCCAGATGCAGGCCCAGGGTAGAGATGAGGACTCAGCCTGAGTACTGATGAAGAAGCCAGGGCTGGGACAGAGGCAGGGAAACTGAGGCCCGGGGAGGCCCCAGCCCCAGCTCTGCCTGCCCCTCGTAGGTCCCGACCTTTCTGCCTAGGGCTGAGTCCCCAGGGCTGTGAACATAATAACAGCCATTCTGCCTCCTGGGGCTTCCCATGAGCCAATTCCCCATGGAGAGGAAGTGGAAAATGTATCAGCGGAAGCAGAGGCTACTCCATGCTAGCTGGGGCTCCCACGCACCCAGAAAGACCCTGCAGTGGCAGCTCTGCAATGCAGGTGGCCCAGTGGCTCCCCGGGACCTGCTAAGACTTGCATGGGTTTGTGCTTATCCTCCTTCCATAGAAGGGAGAACTGAGGCTGGTTCATTCATTCAGCAATTATTTATGGAGTAGCCACAATGTCTCGGCACTGGGGATTCTATGGTGGAAAAGACAAGGGCTCCGCATCCCAGAGGGGGAATCTCAGACGTAGTAATGCCAGAGCATGTACATTAAGAAAACAATTGTTGCATGTGGTCTGGGGAGAGGAGAAGGGCTGTTTTCCACAGTGAGATAGAGAAGGTCTCTAGAAAGAAGTGGCATCTGAGATGAGAACTGAAGGATAAGAAACCATGTGACTAGCCAGGAGACAAGCCAAGCAAATGCAAAGACTATGTGGCAGGAAAGAATTTGGTGTAACAGAGAGAAGCCACTGTGGCTGGTGTTTGATGAGCAAGGGGGAGACGGGATCATAGAAGAAGGCCAGGGCTAGATCTACAAGGCCTCAAAGACCAGGGTGAGGAGTCTGGACTTATTTTCATTGTTGTCAGAATATTTAAGTAGTGGAGTGACTTGACCTGCTTCCACCAAGTGTATGGCTTGAGATGGGGGAGGCGAGAGGTAACACAAGGCCACTGCAGTGGACAAGAGGTGACAGGGCCTGGACCAGCACTTAATAGTGGAGAGGAGGAGAAATGGCAGGTTCAGGACTTGCTGGTGGATGCAAGGTGGAGGGTGAGGAAGGAGAGGAATCAAGTATGACTTCAGGGTCTTTGACCTGAGCGACTAGGTGGATGGGATGCCGTTAATGGAGATGAAGAAGGGTGCAGGAGGAGCAGGTTTGGGGGCAGGGGGTAAGACCAGGAGTCGGGTTTTGAACATGTTGAGTCTGAGATGCCCACTAGACTTCTAAATAGAGATGTTAGGTGGGCAGTTTGGTGATACAAGTCAGGAACTCAGAGGGAAGGTGGGCTGGAAATATAAATTTGGAAGTCATCAGTATCTAGATGGGATTAAATCCATGAGAGTAGATGAAGTCATCTTGGAAGCAAGTGTAGACAGAAGAGTCTGCATGGACCCCAGGCCACTCCAGCATTTAATGAACAGATCCCTGGTATCCTAGGCCCTTCCATCTCCCCTTTGTCTGCCCCTGGCAACATGCCTCCTCCTCCCAACACATGCCCAGAGTCAAGAGTGGGGCGTCGTAGGACAGGCTTCCAGGCTCCAGCTCCCCTGGCTTTGCTCACTCTGCTGCCCAGGCAGGCTGACAAATAGGCAGTGCCCACCATCCCCGTGGGTGGAGGCCAAGACCAGTGGGAATGTGGAGAGGGGTCAAGAGCTCAGGCTGGGTTTGGACCTGGCTGAAGCCCAGCTCTGCCGCTTACTAGCTGAGCAATCTTGAGCATGTTTCTTAGACCCTGCTCAGCTTCTGTTTCCTCATCTGTAAAATGGGGATAATAATAGCATCTCCCTTGTGGGTTGGTGCTGAACGCTGATATATCGCCTGTGAAGCACTCAGGGTAGGGCCTGGCATAGAAGACGCGCCAGTTCCGTTCCTCCCGGACATAGGCAGGCTCGGTGGCGGGCCAGGGTGGGGGTGGGGATCTTTCCATCCTGATGAGTGAGCCTCTGTTGACAGCCCAAGCTGCACCCTGGGGGAGGGTTTTGGATTTCCCCAGTGACTCTGCCTACCACCTCCAATCTCTCCCCTCCTTCCTCTCATTCTCACCCCACCATGGGCTTCATGCCAGTGTCAGGCCCCTGAGAGCCCCTCTCTTCGTCAGGCCCAGTCTCTCCCACAGGAACAAGCCCACTGCCTGCTATGAAACTCAGTCTCTTCCTCTGAACACTTTGGGATACATTCTAGTGGTCCCGTTACTCAGATTTGGAAACCGAGGCCAAAGATGAGGTGATAATTGAGATATGCTCAGCAGAGGGTCGCTGACCTGAGAGGGAAGAGAGAAGCAACCTTTATCTGGCACCTGCAGTGTGCCCGACCTGGGGATCTGGCTGCAAACCAGACAGACCCATTCCTGCCCCAGGGGGCTCACAGATGACCAGGGCACACGGGCGTTCAGTCACACAAAGAGCTTACTTATTGTGTTTTGAAGAAGGGCGTGTGTGGGAGAGTAGCCTGATGTTGAAAGGGGGGGAGCTGGCTGGGGGGTCAGAGAAGGCCTCTGAGGTGGTGGCATTTAAGGCTGAGCAAGACCAGGAATTGGTTAGGCCAGGAGCGCAACCACTCTGGGGTCGGGGTGGGGGACAGCTGGAGCACCCAGGAGAAGGGCGGTGGCCGGGGAGGTCGGTGGGGGTGGGTGCTGATGGCCCCGTTAGAGGCTCCTCTCCACACCCGCACCCCCAGGAGCTCATGCTGCTGCCGGGCAGCCCCACACTTGGCTCTGCCTCTGCACGCTTAGGACATGCACTTACCACATGCTGAGCACATGCTGCCTGGGGAGCCCCCGTGTGGAGCACATGCCTGCAGGCTTGACTCACAGGGAAACGAGCCCTCCCCTTAGCCAGGGCCCCTTCCCCAAACAGTGCCCCAAAGCTGCTGGGAATGAAAGGCGACCCTGGCAGATGGCATCTGATCCCGGCACCAGGAGAATGGAGTTTCCCAGGCCATAGCTGGGGTGAGAGGTTCTGAATGCCGGGGAAAGGGGGTGCAGATGGGCAGTGGCCAGGGAGGTCAGGAGGGGAAGAAGCCCAGAGCAAGAGCCAAAATGGAGGCTCTCGGTCCATATGTCTAAATAGTCCAGTTATAAATCAAGCTAAGGAATTTTTAAATAGAATACGTTCTATCCTCCCTACCTTGACAAAAACACCTTTATAACACCCTGGCAGGCTGGCTTCAAATTTAGAATTTCAGACTCCTCAGAGTTCCGTGGTGGGGTGTGGGGGTGTGGGGACAGGTGGCCCCTCTCCCCAGGCTGCCTCTTCCCACCCCTACTCCGTCCACCGCAAGGGGCTCACATGTGGACAGCCCATGTTGTCCCTCACCTTGCAGCTCCAGCTGTATCCCCAGAAAGGCTCTGCCTCGGGTCTAGGGCTGCCCCTTCCCCTTCTCACCCCCCACCCCAGCAGTAAGGTCAGCCCGCAGGAGGGCAGACCCTGGAGGTGGGCTTGACAGGCAATTCCCAGGCACCTAAGGGTGGTCTAGGAGGGGTGCACAGGCTTCAGCTGGCAACCTTCTTTTGGCCTCTGGGGACCCTGCGCCCCATGAGGGCAAGGCCAGAGGAGGGCCAGAGAGGGGCCCCTAAATTGTGGGGCCCAGGGTAGGGGTGCCAATTCCCCAGGTCTAAGGGCTGAGACTGATTGTTGTCTTCTTGGAACCAACCACCCATGAGCAGAAACTAGCATCCCTGGTTTTCAGATGGAGAAATGGCACAGAGGGGTGAGGGACCTGTCTGAAGTCACACAGCAACTGGACCAGGGGCAGGACAGGAACTGGCACCAGGACTCTGGCCTCCAGGCCGGGCCTTCCTATGTGTCTGTCCACCTTCCTCACCCTCCACCCAGGTGCCCCCCACACCCGTTTCTTCTCCTCTTCTCTCCCTGGTTCATCTCTCTGGCATTCCTACCCCTCCCTGGACTGAAATCTGGCTAAAGGTACAAGAGCCATTTGGAGAAAGCAGCTCTAGCAGCTTGGAATTGCTACAGGCAACAGGAAAAAGTGGTATATTAGGCTTGGAAGGTGTTCAAGACAGTCTCCTAAATGGCATCTTCCCAGGGCCCTGGCCGGAGGCCCTGGAATCCACTTCCAGCCCCCTCATCCTCCCTCCCCACCTAATTCAGTCCCCAAGCCCTGCGGATTCTGCCCCCAGTCACCCACCTCTCTACCGCAGCCACCACCACCTTTGTCTTAGCAACTGGGGCAGCCTCATTTTTTTCCCCTCTGCCCCCCATCCATTCTCTGCTGACAACCAGGAACTTTCTGTAGCTTCCCAATCTGACCTCTCTGCTGGAAGCCCTCCCTGCTCCCCTGCCCTCAAAACAGAACCCCAGCTTCTGAGTCAGGCTTCCGAGGCCCATGTGACCCAACCCTACTTCCCCTCCAGCTGCTCCCTCCCGGCCCGCCTTCCAGCCAGGCTGAATATCTTGCAGTTCAGGGAAAAAAATGGGCCGTGCCCTCTCTCTCACTTTCCTGGGGTGCTGTTGTGTATGCCATTCTCTCCTTGTGGAAGGCGCTTCACCCAGTCCTTGTTTCTTCCTTCACTTGCTCATCCTCCAAGTCTCACATCAACCAACACCTCCTCCAGGATGGCTTCCCTGACCACCTTCTCCCCAATGACCAGACCTCTGTGTTAGGATTCAGATTTCTCCCAGGATGAAGGGCTGTAGAGGAAGAGAAAGGCTGGTTGCCTTGGGCTGAGAGCTTCTGGCAGACAGCAGCTCTGACATGGCTACTCTTAACATCTTGTCTATTTATTACCGCATTATTCTTTTATCATTCTGGCTCAGATGCATCTGGTCTTAGCACAGGGAAAGGAAGCCACCAGCCAGGAGGCAGAGATAAATCTCAACAGGTGAATGCATGTCCAACTCCTACCTGAGCCCCACATTCAAGGGAATGTACTGCTCAAGCACCCACAAAACGCCTAGAACATGGCAGGCTGAGGGCCTGGGCATCACCATTGGGCACCCTCTCTTAGGGCCGGGCCAGGCCCTTCCACAGCTAGAATCTCAGGGGATCCCCTCAAATGCCCTGGGAGGGAGCTGCTGGACTACATCCCATTTTGCTGATGGGGAAACTGAGACCCAGCTAGTGGTGGAATTGGGTGGGATTCTTTAGTATCAAGCCTCTGGTAAAAAATAAATAAATAAATAAGGATCCACATATAGCCCCAAATAGAATGACTTGTAAAATAACCACAATGTGCTGTTAGGAGACCAGAACAGCTACTGAATTGTGGCTTGGAGACCAGTGCGTGTGAACTTGGAGGGCTTGGGACTCTGTCACCAGGAGCCTCCGTTTCTCTCCTGTAAGATGGGGAAACTGATGGTACTGCTGTTGTGAGGATCCATTGAAATGATACAGATATTTTTAATGGCTTTATTGAGGCATAATTTCCATACCATAAAACTCACCCATTTTAAGTGTGCAATTTAATGATTTTTAGTAAACTTACAGAGTTGTGCAATCATCATCACATTCTAATTGCAGAACATTTCCATCACCCCAAAAAGAAACCTCGTGATAATGCAGATTTTAAAGTCCCTGGCAGAGTCCCTGGCAAACAATGCACAATCCATCAGTGTTAGCCACTATTATTATCAGTAATAAAATGTTTATAGTAGTTATCCCCAGGTGTTAGGATGATGGTTGGTTTTTCTTTTAAAAATATTTCTATGTATTTTCTGAAATTTTTTTTCAAATAGAGAATGTATAATGTTTTAAATTAGGGGGCAAAAGAGAACTCTATTTCCATTTTGAAAATATAAAATCAACACTTTAAAAAAGAAGAGGGAAGCGGATGTAGCTCAAGTGGTTGAGTGCTTGCTTCCCATGTATGAGGTCCCAGGTTCAATCCCTGGTACCTCCTAAAAAAAATAAAAAATAATAATAACAGAGAGAAGGAAGGAAGACAGGAAGGAGGGTGAGAAAGAAGAAAGTTTGGAAGAATGGACGGATAGGGAGAGAGGAAAGAGAGTAGCTTTTCTTTAATAGGGAAAGCAATTGATTTGGAGAGAGCACTGGACTGGGAGTCCAGAGCCCTGGGTACCAATTCTACCCTATCACCAACTTGCGCAGTGACCTTGGACAAGACTCTTCCCCTTTTATGCCTCAGTTTCCACATCTGTACAATGAAGGTGATGGTGAGAAAACTGAAAGAGCTCCTCTCCAAGTCACTCACTTGGTCAACAAGGGTTTTCTGATAACCTGTTACGTGCCAGGCTCCGTGCTGGGTACTGGGGACATGGTGGTAGACGCAATGGGCCCAGGCTTTGATCTCAGAACTATCAGAACATCAGAGAAAGCCGAGCCAACCCTGAGATGTTCAAAACTTAGCTGAAATTCATGAGCTGAGTGACAGGCCTCCTGAGGCAGCAGGGACAGAGAGGGACTTGTTGCCTGGGAGCAGCCTCACCTCCTCCCTCACCCCTGCCTCAGCTTTCCCCTCCAGAGGGCACCTCAGAGCCCACCCAGCCCCCTTGCCTTTTGCCCCAGGAGCAAGATTTAGCAGGAAATATCCTGGCCCATCCCCTACTCTTCCAGCCAGCCTCCAGGAGACTGCCTTCCAACTGCCTTCTTGCTGCATCTTCTGGTGACATGGTTGTGAGAGCCCAGTCAGTACTGAGCATGCTCAAGTTATCATTATCACAATCATCCTAGCTGCCATGTGTGCATGCATTAACTCATATGAGCCTCACGGCAACCACTTCTACTGATGTGGAAACTGAGGCTCAGAGAGGTACAGTCGTTTGTCTGCAGCCATAGAGCTCCTAACTGGCAGCTCTGAGATTCCACACCACACCAGGTCTGGCTGATATCAGAGCCCAGGAAGCAGGGGACTTATAAGAATGACTACCACTGGGTACATGCCAGACCAAGCCTGCTGCTTTCTGACGTCCGCCGCATTCAGCTGAGCCTGGGAATCAGGGTCTCTAAGCTCTGACCCCAGACCTCAAGTTCTAGAGTAGGGCCCAGTTTCTCCAGACCCTAGGAGTGACAGTGACAATTCAGTCAGGGGCTGTGTGGCATTTTGAGGTCCTGGGAGGTGTTTATTTCATCGTCCCCGTGCTTCAGGTTTGAAGGTGCCTCTGAAAATGGCAAGGCAAGGCCTCCCTGGGGAAACCACCATCTGCCAGAACGAGTGGTGAGAGCTGGCATACCACTTGGCACTCCCACGCTGGGGTGCAGCACACAACCACCGAGGCTGGTGGGCCCAGCACACTTCTCTCTTGGCACCTGTTCTGTCCTCCCTCAACCTAACCAGGAGCTGGGGTGGGAGATGCAGGAGGTAGACTGGCTGGAGGCCTTCTCGGGTCCTGATCCCAGCTGGGGAGGCACCCAGAGGGCAGTTTAACAGAGTGCTGTGGGATAGTATGTCCAGGTGAAAGGAAGGTGTTGGGGAGCCAGGCCCTGCACCGGTGCAGGGACCCAGCAGTGACAGAGGAGCTGGCAGGCTGTATGTGGGAGCCAGCTGGTCCTCTTTGCTGTGGTCCAGGCTTGGGGCTGGCAAGCAGGCCTCCTGGGCCTTGGGCCCATGTCGGCCACTGCTCCCATCTGGGTATGGCCTCACAGCTCCCTGCCCCCCTCCGGGCCCTGGACCCATCCTCTGGACAATAATGGTGGGAAGAGGTGGTCACTGAAAGCTTCTCCCACTGGATTTCCATCAGTTCCACCTAACATTTCATGGTCAGAATCCCAAGATTAAGGACCCAGAGAAGGTGAGGTGAGGAGTTCTGCAGGGTTTAGGATCCTCTTGCTGAAGTTTAGGGATCCTCCTAGAGAGGAGGCCAAGAACCGCAGTTACTCTTCAGCAACCTCCTTGAGCTAGTGAACATCTACTGGGTCCTGGGCATGGGCTCAGCTCTTTTCATGAAAAGTCTCCCTAAATCTTCCTGTAGCCGCAGCAGACTCTGAGACCCAGAAGGTGAAGCAGTTTGCCCAAGGGCACTGGACAAGGAGGGGCTCAGGTGAGATTCAAACCGAGGGTCTCTGCCAGGCACTGGCTCCTAACTCCTGAGACAGTGATCCTTAGACTGGAAAGGGAACGTGAAAACCAGTGGGGACTGTGCCCACCACCAACCCGGCATGTCTGAGGAACGTGTGGTTTAACAAACTGTCCAGTGACTTCTGAAGCAGGCTGTGTGAGGGACATACTTTGAGAACCTGGGCCATGGCAGAGATGGGACCCTTCCTCACCCGGGCACCCTTTTCCCCACGCTGGCCCCAGGAGCTCTTGGTCTGAGAACTCTGCCCCACACATTGCCCTGCGCTCTAATCTCCACTTCCCATAAGCTGCTTGTCCTTTAAATAGCCCCAGGAGGCAGCGTCTTGGGGCAGACTAGCCCAGGCCTCTGACCACCCACCCTTCTCCCCAGCTAGAGCCTGGTGATCATTTAATATTTCCTCCGTGCGTGCGGTGTGCTCCCCACACCCTCTCTGTGGCGCCTCAGGCCGCTGTGGCCGGGTCGGCCCATCTGCGCAGGGAGAGGCCTCACAGGGAGGAGCTCCAGGAACGGTCCATGTCTCTGAGTGGGGGGGGGTTCTCTGTGGGGAGTCTCATCCTTCCCAGCCCCTCCTGCAGTTTCCATGGCAACTGTTGCCATGGAATTGCTCAGTGAGGAGTTGGTGGGGAAGAGGGGTAGACCCCAGGCTCCCACCCTCAGCCTCTGTGAGACCTATCACCACAGCCCTGGAGGACCCCTAAAACTTGGGGTCACCCCCTCAAGAAGTCAGTGATTAAAGGATGGGCAAGAGAGAGGCAGGAAATCCTTCGCCATGCCCTCCCCCCCAGTTAATCACCACCTTCTCTGTGCGGCCTGGTGCACCTCCATTCTAGCATGTCACACTGCATTGCATTATGTGTTTACTTGTTCTGTCTCTCCCACCACACAGCGAGCGCCTCAGGGTGGGGAACTGTCTGACTCATCTCCCTTCTCCAGGGCCCAGCACAAGGCCTGGCACAAGGCAGATGCTCTCAAATATGTTCCTAGATTGAATGCAATTGAATTACATAAAAAACCAAGTCTGGCTACTCAGATTTAGGGGGCGGCACAGTTTGACGGGGAAGTTCCCCAAACTCTGGAGTTCAACAGACACTCAGGTTTCAATCCCAGCTCTGCTATTCCTAGCTGGGTGACCTTGGTCAAATTACTTTACCTCTCTGAGCCTCAGTTTTCTTCATCTGTAAAATCGGGATAATAATTTCCATACCAGAGCACTGTGAGCACCTTTGTGTCCTAAGCCCTGTGCTGGGCACTTAGATACAGTGGAGGACAGAGAGGTGCAGCCCCTACCCTCCTGAAGCTCACAGTCTTGCAAGAATGAAATGTACTTCCTTGGCAACAAGAAAGTGATTAATAAATCAAGATTTAGCCTCCTCCTCCTCCTGTTTACAGTGGCTCTCTCAGTTCCAGCCTGGATTCCCCATGATTCCTCCCCAGCAGCTCTGCTCTCCCCAGAGTGGAGGCAGGATGACAGGGGATGGAAGAGGCCGCCCCCAGAGCCCCAAAAGGAGGCCTGGAACCTAGGTGCACTGGGCCCGATGCCCCTGACCTTGGGGGCACAGGAACTTTGGTAAGGATGGGTCAGGCTCTGGGCAGGGAGCAGGAGACCTGGGTTCTGGTTCCAACTCTGCCTCCATTCCTCTCCCTGGGCCTCCATGTGCCTCTCCACAAATGAGGCGGTGGGCCAGAGCTCGGGGGTCCCTTGGGCTCCAGCATGCTCCCCTCTTTCCCGGGTCTTGGGGATCCCATGATTTCTGTTTGGTCAGCCTCTCCCTGGAGAGGCCTCCAGCCTCATGCTTGTGGCAGCCTGGGTGGGGCTGTGGGTGGGTTCGGGAGATGAAAAGAGCTGACAGGACAGAGAGAACCCGAACCCACAAGAGTCAGCCAACAGGACTGAGGCTGACGTTGGCACAAGCAGATGTTTAGGGCATAGACTGTTAGGTTTGGGGCAGTGTATGCCTTTGGGTTCCCTCAGTCCAGTCCCTCAATGGGGGCTGGGTCCTCAGGAGGCAAGTGGCTGAAAGGCAGAGAGATTTCACTGCAGAGCCAAACAGACCTGGATTCAGAGCCCTTCAAATGAGGAACCTGAGCCTCAGCTTCCCCATCTGTAAAATGGGGATAAAAACAGCACCTACCTCATGGGGCTATTTTATGCAGTTCGTGAGATAGTGCACACAAAGCTCCTGGCACACAGTAGGCACTTAAGAAACGAGTTATTTTCCTTGCCTCCTCCACCCCATCCCCTGCATCCTCAACCCCTGCTAGATAGGGCTCTGGGGAAGGCCTGTGTCCACAGAGGGAGGGAGACAGGAGGTGAAGCTGTTTCCTTCAAAACCACTCTGCAGCCACTGGACAAGTACTTGGCATGTGGGGCACCTCATGCCTCAGTTTCTCCTGATGAAAGGCAGTGGCCAAGTTGGGGCAGGGATTTCTGTTGGGTCATAACAAACACAGGGTATTTCTGAGAGTGATGTGGGGAGTTGTTGGTCTTATTTCTTGGCAGCTCAGATGCTTAAATTCTGTGGCCCAGGGGAATTGGGAGAGGTCTTTTCCACTTTTGTCAGCTGCCACCTTTCTGGAGTGCCCTGACGCCCTTGGGCTAAAGTGCCAAGGAGGGACAGCACTTTTGGGGAGCTTTGGAGCTCCCAGTGGCAGGACAAGTGCCCCTGGAACAAAGGGAGTCCCCTCAGACCTTGACCCTCATCCGAACCCCAACTTCACTGCAGGGACTTCCTGCCCCGAGGATCTGGCATTGTCACTCGCCGCCCCCTGGTCCTGCAGCTGGTCAATGCCACCACAGGTACGTGCCCTCGCCCACCAGCAGCTCCCCCTGGCCTCTCCAGCCCCCTTCCCCCGCCCTCACAGGGAGGCCCAGCCCCCTAGTGTCTGATGTGACTTGGGGCAGGGGCATCTCTTTCTCGATACCCCATCTGGACAGAGGGATGAAAATGCATAACGGAGACGTGGCCTTGTTGTGAGAAGGGAGGAGAAGGCTGTGTTTGGGGAGAGGGGTGTCTATTCCGGTGGGGGATGGGACCCAGGCGGGGTTCCGGTCTATGACGCCCACTCCCCTTATTCTACCCGTCCTGGGGCAGAATATGCCGAGTTCCTGCACTGCAAGGGGAAGAAATTCACCGACTTCGAGGAGGTGCGCCTGGAGATCGAGGCTGAGACAGACCGGGTCACTGGCACCAACAAGGGCATCTCACCGGTGCCCATCAACCTCCGCGTCTACTCGCCCCACGGTGAGGAGGCCTGGCCCCGCCCCCGGCCTCGCTAGGCTCGCGCGTAGCCCCGCCCCCCGGGGGGGGCATTTTCTTGGCCACGCCCCTTTGCTGGCGCCTCTGGCGCGGTCCCGCTCCTCCTGCAGACTCCGCCCCCACAGTGACCCCTCCTTGCTCCATCCTACCCAAGCTCCACCGTGGGGTGGCTCCGCCCACCTGTGGCCACGCCTCCAACGGCTGCTGTTTCAGTCCAGCCGCTTCCCTAACCCAGCCCAGCTCCCAGCCCGCTCTGAGCTCCGCCCTGCTCACTAACTCCGCCCGCCCGCGGCCACGCCCCTCGCCTTGAGCCCGCCCTCTCGCCGCCCTGTCCAGTGCTGAACCTGACCCTGGTGGACCTGCCCGGAATGACCAAGGTCCCGGTGGGGGACCAGCCTCCCGACATCGAGTTCCAGATCCGGGACATGCTTATGCAGTTCGTCACCAAGGAGAACTGCCTCATCCTGGCCGTGTCACCCGCCAACTCCGACCTGGCCAACTCCGACGCCCTCAAGGTCGCCAAGGAGGTCGACCCCCAGGGTCAGTTCCCACCCGGCATGCACAAGGGCCCGGGGGCCTGTTCACGGTGTAAAGGGGACGCCACTAGAGGGTCAAGACAGAATGGTGATGTGACCAGATTTATGCCTTTAGAAATCATTTGGGCTACTCTGTGGAGAATGAATGACAGGAGGGAATAGGCAAGAGAGTGAGTGTGGGTGGGTGAGAATGGGATTGGGATGGGAGCGTGGGGTCTTGTGAATGAGGGTTAGTAGAGGTGCCGAGGACTCTCCCTGCTTCCCCGCAGGGCAGCGCACCATCGGGGTCATCACCAAGCTGGACCTGATGGATGAGGGCACGGATGCCCGCGATGTGCTGGAGAACAAGCTGCTCCCTCTGCGCAGAGGTAGGCATGCGCCCGCCTCCCGAGCCACTCCACTGTCCCTCCCCTCCCCCTGCCCCCTTGGCAACGCTGGTTGCCCCTGACCCCGACCCCTGTACACAGGCTACATCGGGGTGGTGAACCGGAGCCAGAAAGACATCGATGGCAAGAAGGACATCACGGCCGCCTTGGCTGCCGAGCGCAAGTTCTTCCTCTCCCACCCTTCCTACCGCCACTTGGCTGACCGCATGGGCACACCCTACCTGCAGAAGGTCCTCAACCAGGTAGGAGCCCAGGCCAGGTGGGGTGGGCCTGGGGAAACCAGCATGGCAACAGAATAATTTGAGTGTTTTGGAAAGATGGCCAGCAAAGATTCACATCTCCTCATGCAGCTGAACAAACTGAGACGGAGAGCAAAGCACTTGCACACAGTCACACAGCGAGGTAGCAGCAGAGCCTTGCTGACCTTTCCCTGTCCGTGACCTGAGATGGGAGCCCTGGAATCCCCCAGGACTTGGAGAAGACCAAAATCTTCTGTGAAGGATGGCATTGATAAGGGCTTGGCTTTGGGGCCCATGTTTGGAGTTTTCTCTGCTGAAGACCTTGGTCCGTTCTGAAATGGGGAGAGGCTGATCCAGAGACAGGGGCCTCCCCAGAATGTTTCTCCACCTGGAATGGGGCTTCCAGAACAGAGGCGTGTGTGTGTGCATTGAGGGGAGGGAGGCAGTGGGGAGCACGTTGTGGCATGGGTGCAGAAGTGGGGACTTTGGAGGCCACAGACCTGGGTTTCCATCCCAGCTTTGTCACTCACTCACTCACTGAGACACTCTCTCCTGCTCTCCGAGCCTCTATTTCTCCATCTGCAAAATGGTGATAATAATAGTACCTGTTTCATAGGGTCATTGTGAAGATTCAGGGAGATACTGTGTGTGAAGACCTAGCCAGAGTGAGCTCGGAACCTTGAGATTTACCTTAAGGGAGGCCTTAAACTCAGAGATCACAAGGGGGCAACCCTCTGGCCATCCCTGTGCCAGACACAATTGGTGTGGCCCTCACACTGTCTAAAAATATTAAGTTAATTAAAAAATCAGACAATTTCACATAAAAATCCAGATTTCTGTCTTCTACTGAAAATTAATCAATACACCTCTGTTGATCACCTGCTGAGTGCCAGGCCCTGCCCTTGGACAGCAGTGGGCAGGGCTTGGCTGCCCCTGCGAGCTCTCCACCTCACCACATCCTCATGCCCCCCTGGCGACCCATTCACTGCCTGGCCCTGTGGGCATCTGGATTTGTGACCCTGGCCTTAACCCTTTCCTTGTCCCCACCCCCAGCAACTGACGAACCACATCCGGGACACACTGCCAGGGCTGCGGAACAAGCTGCAGAGCCAGCTGCTGTCCATCGAGAAGGAGGTGGAAGAGTATAAGAACTTTCGCCCTGATGATCCAGCACGCAAGACCAAGGCACTGCTGCAGTGAGGCTCCCCCCGCCCCGATCCCCGACTCCCAACCACTGAGCTCCCCCACCCACCTCTCAGCGCCATCAGCATAGGCCTCCCCCAGGCCTCTCTCCACTTGGCTGCTGCTGCCCCCTCAGGCCATCCCGCTCTCCCCCCAGGATGGTCCAGCAGTTTGCCGTGGACTTTGAGAAGCGCATTGAGGGCTCAGGAGACCAGATCGACACCTATGAACTGTCAGGGGGAGCCCGCATCAACCGGATCTTCCATGAGCGCTTCCCCTTCGAGCTGGTCAAGGTAGGGCAGGCTCCCATCCCCTAGCACCCCAGAGGCAGGAGGGCTCAAGAACCACCCCCCAAGAGTTTCTCTCTCTCTCTCTGTCACACACACACACACACGTCCCTTTGCTGATCCCATTAGAGGCCCTGGTGCCCAGCCCTGGGAGTGGGGTGGGGTGGGAGGTTGATGACCCTGTCTTGACTTCCTAAGTGGCACAGACAGGCCTTAACTAGCCATCCTTCTGCTCCCTGCACAGATGGAGTTTGACGAGAAGGAACTCCGAAGGGAGATCAGCTATGCCATCAAGAATATCCATGGCATTAGGCATGTATTGGGACCCAGAAGGGGCTGTGAACCCTGGAAGGCAGGGGGTCTAGCAGAGGCACAGGGAGTGATGAAATGGGCCTCCCTCAGGAAGAACTCCAGAGCCCTGGTCCCAATCCCTGGACCCTTGACAGGCCCCAGCTGGGGGGGGGGGGTGGCAAATGGGAGGCCTGGGCTGTCCCACTCCCTACAGCCTGTTGTCCTCCTTTGCTGTCCCTGGGAGCAGGGCCTCGAGCCCAGGACACAGGTGGCAGGGAAGGCATGCTCTGGGACTGGGCCCCCTGCTCATTCCCAGGGAGAGACAGCTCCACCCATCCCACTCAGGTGGGAGAGCAAAGCTGCCCAAACCACTGGGTGGGGGCGGGGTGGAGCATCCAGGTAGCGGTCTGTGGCCCTTTGTGATGTCACTAGGAGTGGGGCTGCTCAACCCTCCCAGATGCCTGTCAGTCCCAATGACCCTGTTCCCACACCCCCTCCTTTCTTCCAGCCAACCCCCAGGCCTGTGGAGATGGAAGGGGATTGGGAAATAGACTCTGTTCCTTAAAAGCTTAGGCTTTCTTCAGGGACCCAGATTTGCACTGCGTTTATTCAGCAAATCCTTTTAACAACAATAAAAAAGTTAAGGCACCTACTATGTGCCAGGCAGTGAACAAGACCAAAACGTCACTGCTTTCATGCAGGTTCCATTACAGCATTTGGTATGGAATTTGCATACTAATAACTGCGTTGGCCAAGGCACAGGGAAAAAAACCTCTTTCCTAGACTTAAAATAAAATGCTCTATTCCTGGAAAGACCCTTTAGGAGAACCCAGTCTGGCAGTTTTCAAACCATTTCTGGCCATGGAACCCTTCATATGAATAGACTCTTAAGTGGAAGCACAACATAGAAAACAGATACAAGCATACCTTGTGTTGTCCCAAAGAGCACAGATCGAGAGCTCCTCAATAGAGTCCCTTCTTCCCATTTTACAGATGGGGACACCGAGACCTGAGAGTGGTTGTGGGAGGACCCGTGGGTGGGGCTCAGGGGCTTGGGGCAGGCCCCAGCCTAGCCCTCCTGGCAGGAGCTGGCCTGTGACACTGTGCCCTTCTCCCGCCCCGGGCCTTCAGAACGGGGCTGTTCACCCCAGACATGGCCTTTGAGACCATTGTGAAAAAGCAGGTGAAGAAGATCCGAGAACCGTGTCTCAAGTGTGTGGACATGGTTATCTCGGAGCTAATCAGCACCGTTAGACAGTGCACCAAGAAGGTAACCCGGCGGCCCGGGCCAGCCCCCCCGCCTATGCCCCCACCCTGCACTGCTGCCAGGCGCCCCTTCCCCATGCCCCCCACTGCCTCCTTGGTAGCATGTACAGACCCCAGCGGGGTGGGGGAGGCAGCCCACCACAGATCAGGAGAGGGGCACCCTCTGAGGGGGGGCCTCATGGGCCCCCAGATCCCAGAGACTGAGGGATTAAACATTGGGAAGACAGGTGTGATGGTTGTTTACCCTGAGAGCCCACCAAGAGCTCCCTCAGGTCAGGGAGAACAGGGCTTGTGGGGACCCTGAGCCCCCTCCCTGTCCTCAGAGGGGGGATCATCCTCTGGGGCTCCAGGGAGGGACTTTAGGAAGACCTTGGCCATGGAGACAGCCAAGGTACAGGGCCATCTTGTGGGCTGCTCGGGGGGCCTGGGCGGCCAGAGGAGGGCAAAGGACCCAGGTCTACCAGATAACCTGACTCCCACTGGCCTTCATCTTCCCCATCCTCACCCCACCTCACTCAGGACCCCCACTCAAGACCCTCCCATTCCCTTCCATCTACATCTAGCCTTCCAGGGACAGAGCCCTCTTTTATCTGCTGTGTCATCTGAGCCTCTCAGAACCACACAAGAAGGGCAGGGTGGGGAGGATGGCGCCCATTTCACAGCAGGAGAACTGAGGCTGAGGAGATCAAGTGGCTTGCCCAAGGTCAGATAGCTAGGCAGTGGGAGAGCCATAACTCGAAGCCAGCGCCCACAGCCTAACTTCCTTTACCCTACCCACTGTTGCCCTGGCTTCCCTCTGTCACCATCTCTATTCTTCTCTTTCTGTCTCTTTCTGTCTTTCTGAGCTGAGTTCCTCCAGACCCTTCTTGAAGAGAGGCAAGGGATGCCCCTTGAAGAGAAAGGCGGGAGCAGGAGTAGAGCAGGGAGCTGGAGAGTAGAGGTCAGGCAGCTATGCTGCAACTCCAGGAGGCATCATTTGCATTGTAGTCTATGTGAATGGAGCCCCCTGGATTTGTGCAGTGCACAGCCTGGGCAGCTGGATGCAGCAACCCTGGTGGAGGTAGGGAGTGGTGCTGGGCTTTGGAATCAGGATGAAGCAAATAAAGCGGGCACCTTGAAATCTGGAATTGAACCGGGTTGGTGGGGTCCTGGTCTTGTCCTGGCCTGGGTCAGCCTCTTAGGAGGGTCCAGGGCTGTGGACAAAGATGGCATTGGAAGAGAAGGGAAGGCCCAGTGTAGCGGAGGAGCAGGGGATCCCAGCCCTAGGGAGAGGATCTCTACTCAGCAAGGGACCTTGTATGGAACAGGGGCTTAGTTCCCCGGCCCCCTCCCTGGCCATACTCACAGAGCTCTGGGTAGTGCTTGGCAGCACCTGGGGGGTGCCAACCCTGGGTGGTGGTAGGGAGGCTCAGGCCCATGCTCACATTGTCTTCTGTTCTCTCTCTCTCTCTCTCTCTCTGTGTCGGTGTCTCTCTCTCTTCCCCCACGCCCCATGCCATTCTTCCCCACCCCTGGACCCTGGCCCTGCTTGGCTTTCACTCCTCTCCTCCCTGCCCACGGCTGCCCATCCTCCTGTCCCCTCCTCCTCCCCGGGTGCAGGACGGGCCTCTTCACACCTGATCTCGCTTTTGAAGCCACAGTGAAAAAGCAGGTGCAGAAGCTCAAAGAGCCCAGTATCAAGTGTGTGGATATGGTAGTCAGTGAGCTCACAGCCACCATCAGAAAGTGTAGCGAAAAGGTATGATGGCAGCCCCGTCCTCATGGCCACAGCCTCCCGTGGGCAAAACCATCTGCTGAGCTGGCCTGGCAGTCCCTCAGCCACCACTGTGGGCCCAGGAGCCCGTGCTGGCTGGGTGGTTCCTGACCCTGACATTTCCTGCCAGCTGGTAGCTCTGGGTCTGCTTGCACTCAGGAGCCTCCAGGCCCCCAGCCCTGCCAGAGAATTTTGCTCCTACCCAAGCATCCTCAGTGGCCCCTTCCTACCAATAGGAATGCAGTGACAAGGATGATGATAAGGAGATGGCAGCTGTTTATTGAGCACCTACTGCATGCCAAGCACTGGGCTAGTGCTTGCCCTTGTTGTCTTATTCTTCTTGACAGCCCAAAGAAGTGGGCAGTATTATTACCCTCGTTTTACAGATGAGAAAAACTGAGAGGAAAAGTCACCTCCCCAGGACCCCACTGCTAGGAGTCCCAGCAGAGTGCGATTTGGATTCCTGGAGGCCAAGGGAAGGAACTTGCAGTCAGAGTCTCCCGGGGTGGGGAAGTTGTCCCAGTACCTCAAAACCAATTTGCCTAAAAATATATTGGATGTATTCGCTTTACAGTAATTCATACGCCTGCATTGGGCAGGCTCAGCCTCTTTTGAGCTCTTCATGACCTTTTAGATGCCTTTTTCCTATTTGTCTACTTTGGGGCATTTTGAGACTTTTTAGCCAGGTTGCCTGAAGCAAGTTCTTCCCCGGGGAGTGCACAGAATCCATCACTTGGGTGAGCTTTTCCAGAATTCCAATGCCAGGAACAAATACCCTCATCCAGCAGGTTGATTCAGAGTCTCTGGGGGAGGGCCCAGCCACACCTGTATTTGAAAAAGCTCCCTGTGGGGGTGGGTGGGGTGGGATGGGGGTGGGAGGTCACATCTGCCTTCACTTCATGCTCTGTGGCTCATACACAGTCACATACGCCCCTTTTACAATCTTGTCTCTTTTTGCCCACCTCTGTGCCTGACGGGGCTAGATTAAGCAAATTAGCATCCACCCAGTGCCTGCTCCAATTGGAATAAAATTTGGGCTGGACTCCCTATTGGCATAGTATTTTTTGTGTCATCAAAATTATAGTCACTCTGGATCATGAGTGCTAAGCAATGTCATCATACTTTGGTTAAACTTTAAAATATAGAATTTACTTTAAGCTGCCTTAAACCCCTTTACAAAAGAAGACAAGATATAAAAGAATAAAAATAAAGTACTTTGGGTTTTTTTGTTTTGTTTTTTTTTTAGAAGGTACTGGGGATTGAACCCAGGACCTCATACATGGGAAGCAGGAGCTCAACCACTGAGCTACATCCACTCCCCAGTACTTTGGTTTTAATGGTAAAAATAATACGTGCTCATAAAGATGATTTGGAAAATAGGTAGGAGAGTAAAAAGGAAGAAACAATTCTCTTTCCAGCGAGCCACTGTTGAGATTTTTGTACATTTCCTTCATGTATGCTCCATTTTTAAAAATGAAATTATTGGTCTTGAGTTTGTTCTGAACATACACGATTGTTAAAAAAATATTCAAACAGCCCAAAAGAAAGTGAAAGTCTCTATAATCCCACCTTCTAAAGATAAGAACCGCTAGCAGTATACCCTTCCTAATTACAAAATTAATTATATATACACCAATTTTAACTTCAGCCGGATCATTCTACATGCACTGATCCATGAACTCTTCTTTTTTACCAAGCAGTGCATTGTGGCATCTTCCTATGTTGCTACATAAAGATTGACCTCATCTCTGTAACTGCTGAATTGTATTCCTTTGTAGAAATGTGCCCTAATTTATATATTCAATGTCCTGTTGACAGACATTGAGGTTGTTTCAACATCTTTCTCTTTTGTCTTTCACAAACAATGCTAGAGTGAGCATCATTATAGATGTATTTTTAGGGGAGCGGGTGTAGCTCAGTAGTTGAGCACCTGCTTCACATGTACAAGGTCCCGGGTTCAATCCCCGGTACTCATAAAAAAAAATAATAATTTAAGTGTATTTTTAGTTCTTATCCTGTTGTCTCTTTAAGGCAAATTTCTAGACCTAAAAATGCCTGGTCAGTGGCTATGGGCATTCACAATTTTGGTAACTTCTGCAAGATTGCCCTCCAAAAAGTTTTCACCAATTTATACTCCTCCAAATATTTGATCTATAGGTTTGTTTATTTTGTTAGTATATTGTTAATAGGTTGTAAATATATTAGCATCCTGCCTTTTCTCTTACTTATATGCATTTTTGAATTATTAACAGTGTACATAGATATTTTTAATGATTCCATAATAATATTGGATGGATTTACCATAGTTTATTTAACCATATTCCTACTGGTGAACAATTAGATTATCTACAATTTTTCAGTGTTATAAAAAACCTGATGATGAACATCTTTGCATAGAAAGAGTTTTCTTTTTTTTTCTTGAAAGCTATACAAAGTTTATTACAAAAGCCACAAGGCGACATGTGTGCTCAGAAATATGTTGAGAAATATATAGATCATTCTATGGCCAAGAAGTATGTTTTTCCTTATCTAGGATTATTTCCTTAGGATAGATTCCTAGGAGATTAATTACTAGACATAAACATTGAAAAACCATTGACCACTTGGCTGAATTTCGTTCCAAAAGGAAAGCAGTAATTATTGTAAATGGTAAATTTTGGAAATAACCCAGATGCCCATCAAGAAGGGATTGATTATATAGTCTCACACAGACAATAGTAGATGACAGCCATTGAAAGAGCAAGGAGTGCTTATTTCCATCCACAATATACTGTGGGCAAAAAGCAAGTTCTCAGAAAAGAAATGTAAATATTTTTGGGGAAAATAACATACATTTAAGAATCTTAAAATTCTGAAGGCATATTCACCATGTTGCTAACTGTTATTTCAGGGTAGGGTACAGGGAACAAGGGGATCTTACAATTTCTACTTAAATCTTAGTCATGTTCGAATCTTTTACCGTGATTCCGTAGGATTATTGTGAGCAGAAAAATTGATCAACTAAAATTTTAAAAATGAAAGCTTTGGTCTAAAAGGGGGAAAATAATATTTCTGCCTTTTGATTTGCTTTAATGGACAGTAATTTTCTTCATACGGCAAAAATCACCCACCTTCGTCTGTCTGCTTTTTTTCCTTCCCAAGTTCTCTACACTTAGCAAGCCACTCCCTACAGAGATCTGATGAATGTGCAACTCTAAGTAGTCCTAGCCTTGCTGGGCTGGGGTTTGTCATGCCTGGATGACATTAAACCTGAAGTTTAATGTGGAGCATGGCATATGCTAATCAATCCTTTCAGCAGCCCTGAGGCAAAAACTCCATTACTATCCCCTCTGATGGAGAAAGTGAGAATCAGAGACGTCCAGTCACTTTGCTAAGGACAGTTGGCAGGGCAGGGGCTGGCTTGGAACCCAAGGGTATGTGGCTTCAGGGCCCACATCCCTGACCACTTTGCCCTCCTGCCTCTAACCGGGGACGTCAGGCTGACCGCCTTGCTCAGCTTCCCTCTCCTCCCAGCCAAGGGAAAAGTTCCACTTTAAAAACTGGCTAAAAGTCCTGGAAATGCTCAGAGGCGATCAGAATGGAAAAAGATGCTCAAAGGGAACCGAACTTCTCAAAGGGGCTGAGGCTGCCCTGTCTTGTGTGACGTGTGGAAAACTTGAGAAATGTAACATCCAGGCGGTTAGTGGTTGTGCTCTTTGGCAAATTGCTCCCTCCCCCTCTACCCTCCTCCTTCCTTCTTACCCGCCCGCCCGGGGGGGAGCACTCGAGACCACCTCAGAGGAGGGCTCTTGATGACGGTGACTCAGTTCCGAGTCTCTGCCTAGACTGGGAGACTCCTCGCCGCTCCCGCAGGACCCGAGGAGTGGGAGGCCCTCCTTGTGCCTCATGGGGCCATGGTGTTCGCTGGGTACTTCCCAGCTGGGATTTTTAACCCCCTTGTCTCAGGCTGCCCGTCTCCCAAGTCCCCTTCGCTTTGCCGCATCAGCCACGCCCTTGGCACAGCCACGGGACAGGCACAATGCGGGCATCTCTCACCATCTGCTTCCCCTGGGCTGGCATCCAGGGCACCACTCTCCACCCCATCCTCCTGCCTCTCTCGTCCCCCTCCTCACCATGTCTCCTTGGTTCCATCTTGCCCTGAAAATCACCACCGGTGCCTGTGGCCACACCAGGCCCCAGCTCTCTTCCCACAAGGGGGGATCTAGCTGAGGCTCCTGAGGACTGGCCCAGGCATGAGAAGAGGGACGAGGAGTGGGTCTAGCTTTGCCCCATTACCCACTGGGGCACCCTGTGGCAGGATTGGAGGACCCTGTGGGTGGGCTCCCCAGCATATGAAGCTCAGGGAGGAGCTTGTTCATGAGCCGGAGGGCAGAGGAGCCCATGCCCACTTGCCCTGGCCAGGAGGGCAGACACCCATCCTTCATTCATTCCCTCGTTCCTTCAGCACACACGGTCTGCCCAGCCCTGCCCCTGCCTTCGGGAGCAGCAGACAAGTGACCAGGCAGTTACTGCCCAGTTTGATGAGTGAAGGAGGGGGTCAGAGAGAAGCCCCTCACCCAGCACTCGGGGCGGTGGGGGTAGGCTTTCTGGCGGAGAAAGAGGCCACCTTGGCTTTTTCCAGTGCACGGCTGAATTGAGGGTAGGAGTCACAGGTAGAGGGAAGGGCTCTGAAGCAGCTTCCCTTCAGCCTCAGTTGATGAAAACTGGGGAGAAGTGGGTGCTGCAGCGCTCCTACCCCAAAGGAGCCAGGTTGGATGGGCAGCTCAGAGCCGGCAGCTGTGGCTGGGGAAGATGGTGCCAGGCAGGGGCATGCAAAGGGAAGCAGAGGTGGGCGGATCCTGCCAAGAGGGCCCGGGCCCGGCCAGCCCCCGCGGGGTACTGCTCATGCTGCTTACCCGCCTCCGCATGCCCCCTCCCTCACGCCCTTGTATGCCCATGCCTGTGGCTTCTGCATGGCGTTTTGTGTGACAGGTGGACCCCTTGCCCCCCACCCCCTCCCCAGCCTGACTCGGGAGGCCCACCAGCACCGTGGGCCCTGGCCTCCCCCGATTCCTCCTGGATTGGAATCTATTCCCTGCCTGGTTCCCCACCTGGCTGGGGCCGGCTAGCCTTTAGGAGGATCTGGGGTAGCCCTGAGGGCCAGCGGCAGTGTTGGGAGCTAAGGGCCCCTAAACAAAGGCCTCTGGCTCGTACATCTGCTTCTACGATGGCTGCTAGCAAGATGGTGGCCGAGGAGCAGGCTGATTCCCGTGCATTTCTGCCCATCGGCACTGCCCTGACCCCCTGGAGTTGCCCGGGTGGGACAGAGAAGAGGACCTGAAGCCAGGAAGACCTCTGAATTGCCCTTTGGAACCCAGCTCTTGGGGGGAAAGGGTGGCTGTGCCTTGGTGCCATTAGCTTCCTGGGACCCCGGGTCTCTCTTCCCTCCCTCACGGGCATTCTGTATGCCTCCCACTGCAAGGCCCTGGATCCCTGGGCTCTGGCGGGGTTTGGGTGCCCCTGCCCGTGCCCCCTGTGTACCTGGCTTTCTCCTCTCCTGCCCCCTCCAGCTCCAGCAGTACCCTCGGCTGCGGGAGGAGATGGAACGCATCGTGACCACCCACATCCGGGAGCGTGAGGGTCGGACCAAGGAGCAGGTGAGGCCCATGGCACCCCTCCAGCCGTGCTTGGCACCCTCCTGCCTCTTCCTTGCCTTCCACTCCTGTCCCCGGGGTCTCTTCCTTCTTCCCATTTTGCCTCCTGTGTCTTGGGCTCTCTCTTGCCTCACACTAACTTTTTGCTTCTGTCCTTCTCAACTTCCTGGCAGTCTGTCCTTCCATTCATCTCTCCTCGGGCCTCTCTGTCAGTCAGTTTGCTGTTTCTCTGCGTCACCTTATACCCCTCAGAGCCACCTCGTTTTTTGTAGTCACTTTCCAATATTCATTCTTTCTCTCCCTCATTCAGTCATTTGATCACAAATACGTTCGCTGGCGGAGCAGAGAGGAGCAGGCCAGCGCCAGCGCCCTCGCCAAGCTCACAAGCTGTCCCTCTGTTCTCCCTCATCCCTAGGTCTATGCCCATTTCCCAGCCCCCATCCTCACGTCCCTTCTCCACGACGGTGCTGTCTCCAAGCAGTTACTTTTTTTGTTGTTGTTGTTGTTCTGTTTTAAATCCTTATTGGACTTTTTCTAATTACAAAAGTGATAAATGCTCATTAAACTATTCAGTCCAGTCAGCATAGATGTCATTAAATGGCAAGTAAGTGAAACTCTGTTCTCTCTCGCCCTCCCCTCCCTCCCCACAAAATCACCATTTTTAACAGATTGGTGTGTCCCCCTCCAGACATTTTTCTAGGCACTCACACATCCACACAGGAGATTCTGCCTCTGTCTTAAGGAACCAGAATCCTGCTATGTGCCTTGCCCTTTTCCTTTAACGGTAATTGTAGAACCTAACATCTATTGAACAACACGTGACCTGCCTCACCTCTTTGTGCCTTCACCAGTCCCCGTGAAGCAAAGCCCTGCAGGTGCAGAACCAGAGGCTTCGGGGGGAACGAACCCCAGTCTCATTGCAAGCAGTGGGGCCCAGGTTTGAACCCAGCAGTCTGTGTCCAGAACTTTGCTCTCGACACAATTACATATCCCTCCACACATAATCGTATGTGTGGGGTGGGGAGGAGTCTTTTCATGCCAGAACATAGAACTCTCCCTCATTCCCTTGAAAAACTGCAGAGTGTTTTATTGTCCAGAGGGTACCATAATCTAGTTCCTTCTGATAGCCATTGGCTCCTTCCCAATTTGTCTCTGCTACAAACCACACCACACTGAACATCCTGGTACATATATCAGCCCAATTGATGAGTTCATCTGTGAGATATAGCTCTAGAATTGTGTATGTGTGTTTAAAATTTTTTTATTTTGAAATACTTTCAAACTTACAGGAGGGTTACAAAAGTAATACAAACCCCGCACACAGAACTCCAACATACCTCCCCCCTCCCAGATACCCAGATCCACCAAATTTTAACATTTTGCCACATTTGCCATATCCTTCTATTTATCTATCCATCAATCTATCGATCCATTGTCTGTCTACCCATCTGTCTGTCTGTCTATCCCTTTTCTGAACATTTGAGTGTAGGTTGTATACATCATGCTCCTGAACACTTAATTCTGCCATGTACATTTCCTAAGAACATGACATTCACTTATGTAACCATCTTAAGTGTGATTATCAAGTTTAAGAAATTTAGCATTGATATATAACTTATAGGCTATATTCTGATTTTTTTTCATATATCCCAGTAATATCCTTTTGAGCTTTTTCTCCTCCCTTTTTAGATCCCATCCAGGATCATGCATTACATTTAATTGCCATTGTCTCTTGAGTTGCTCATTCTTTTTTTTCTATTTGTGGGAATATATATGCAACAAAAACTTTCCCATCTCAGCCATTCCTAAGCATACCTTTCAGTGGGATTAATCACATTCACTTACTATTTGGAGTACCCTGACCATCCATCAATTACTAAAACTCTTCCATCTCTCCAAACAAAAATGCTATACCCATTTTGCATTAACTCCCTGTCCCTGGCAATCTGTACTCTAATTTCTGTCTATATGAGCGTGCATATTATCTGATGTTTCCTTTGTAGTTACCATGGGGCTAAAATGTAGCATACTAAATGTGTAACTGATCACATTTGCTTAGATATCAACTTAACTTCAATGGTATACACAAACTATGTTCCTATACCCCTCTGTTAAACATAAATTACATGTTTATACATTATGAGTCCAAATCCACTGATTTATCATTGTATTTTATACATTTGCCCTTTAGATCCTATGGGATGTAAAAAGTAGAGTTACAAACCAAAAACACAGTATTGGCAATGATACTTACTCTGTTGTTACCCTCACCAGAGATCCTTGTTTTTTCATGTGGCTTCAATCTAATGTCTAGTGTCCTTTCCTTTCAACATGCAGAACATGCCTCTCTTGTAGGGCCACTCTAATAGTGACAAACTCCCTCAGCTTTTGTTTATCTGTGACTGTCTTAATCTCTCTTTCATTTTTTTTTCTCCCTCATTTTTGAAAGACAGTTTTGTCAGAAATAGAATTCTTGGTTGACAATTTTCTGCTTTCAGCACTTTAAATATGCTGCCTTGCCTACATAGTTTCCAATGAGAAATTTGTATTTAATGTTACTTAGGATCCCTTGTATGTGACATGGTGCTTCTCTATTGTGGCATTCAGAATTCTCTTTTTATCTTTGGCATTTGACAGTTTGACTGTAATAAGTCGCAGTGTGGTCTATTTGTGTTGCTCCTGTTTGGAGTTCACTGAGCATCTTGGATGTGTATATTCATGTCTTTCAATAAATTTTGGAAGTATTCAACCATTGTTCCTTTGAATATTCTCTCTGCTCCTTTCTTTTTTTCTTCTCTGTGTGGGATTCCCACAATGTGTATTTTGGTACACTTGATGATGTCTCACAGATTCCTCAAGCTCTCTTCACCTTCGTTCATTCTTTCTTCTTTCTGCTCCTCAGACTGGATGATTTCAATGGTCTTATTTTCAAGTTCACGGATTCTTTCTTCTGCCAGCTCCAATCTGCTGCTGAATCCTGTATTAGTCAGCCAAAGGGGTTGCTGACGCAAAGTCCCAGAAATCTGTTGGCTTTTATAAAGGGTATTTATTTGGGGCAAAAGCTTACAGTTACAAGGCAGTAAAGAGTCCAACTCAAGATTGCTTTTTCACCAAAATCAGTTGCTACATGTTGAAGCAAGATGGTCACAAATCTCTGCCTGGTCTTTCCTTTCCCTCTGGGCTTCCAATCCTCTATCTCTCCTGGTTATGGCTCGTTTCTCAGGGCTTCCTATATTAATCTTGGTGCTCCTCCCAAGGTCAGCTATAATTTATCAGGCAAATTGTTCATCTCTCCTCGGGGCTCTAGCTGTTTGAGCCTTCTCTTTTCTGTCACATGGCAGGATCAAAAATGACAAAGTTCTCTCCTCTGTGTCTTCTTGAATAAATGTCCATTTATATTGGCACACCAAGGGGGTGGGAACTCAACCTGAGTCACACCTTACTGATGTGGTCGTATCAAAGCCCTAATCTTATCAGGTAATTTAATCAAGGGTCCCTCAAATGAATCCAATATAATCAAAGGGTACCACACCCAGAAGAATAGAGTAGTTTACAAACATAATCTTTTCTCTTTTTGGGATTCATAAAATAATCTCAAACTGTCACAAACCCCTCAAGGGAATTTTAAAAATTTCTGTTTCTATAGACTTCAGCTCTGTTTGGTTCCTTTTCATAATTTCCATGACTCTATTGATATTTTCTTTGTGTTTTCCTATCATTTTCCTGATCTTTTTAATTCTTTGCTCATGTTTTCCTTTAACTCTTTGAGCAGATTTAGGACCATTTTCTAAAAGTCTTTGTGGTACGTCTTAGGTCTGGTCGTCCTCATTGATGGTTTCTAATGCTTTAATCTTCT